>JAOXYI010096987.1:0-12162 GCA_028566495.1 Lithophaga antillarum | reverse complement strand
TGGAATCTGTCGACCAATCAGAGTGCAGTATGCTTATTAATTATGCACAGAATAAAGATCACTGAATTCAGGCAGGAGACTCGGGTAATAAGTATTCTGAGCAAATTGCAAGTGAAATCAGATAACTTTTTCAAAAGTTATCACCCAAATCAAATCTGCATGGCCAGAAAGCTGTCAACCAATAACAGCACAATATGGTAAATAAATATTAGTAACTGTAACACATTGGTTAAAAAAAGTTTCCCAAACAAAACTACTAGTATACAACTACATCAAAATTTCAAATAGTTAAGTGCACATTTTGAAATACCAAAGGATATTTCCATGAAGTTTTGTTAATTTTGATATGTGCAGTTTCTGAGAATTGAATTATTTCCAGTAATCATGTTTTTGGTTTCTGTGGCATCAGCAGCCATTTTTAAAGTTTCAAACAGAAAAGTTACGTATCAAAGATTATTCCTATGGAGTTTCATGAAATTTGGATGTAGTTTGAAAGAATTGGAGCATTTAAAATAATCACATTTTCAGTTTCCATGGCAAAGGTGGCCATTTTGAATTTTTCAGATATTGAATGCTTATCTTGACCTACCAAACAACATTCCCATGAAGTTCTGAGCAAATTGCAAGGAAATCTGATGACTTTTTCAAAAGTTATCACCTGAAAACCAAATCTGCATGGCTTGAAAGCTGTCAACCAATCACAACACAGTATGGTACCTAATTATCCATGGAATTTAATGATAATCGAACTCAGATGCGGGACTTGCATAATAAGTACCCAGATAAAATTTTGAGAAAATCTGATGACTCCTTGAAAAGTTAGCATCTGGAATGTAATCTGGATGGACGGACAGACAGACGGATGGACAGGGTGATTACTGTAGGGCACCTGCATCAGAGATGTGGGGGCCCTAATGAAGAAAACCTGATGATTGTTTTATTGTTATGTTTTTGGGTAGTTTTCTTGATCAAAACGATAGCGTCTCTATGTTGCGCAAGCTAACCTTAAGTATACGTGATAAGTTTGGGTCAAACTTATCAAATATCAGTTCAAACATGACATCGGTGATAAGTTCGGGTCAAACTTATCAACTTTCAAAGTCACAAAGCTGTTATACAATAAGTACTGAACAGCTGAGAAGGGTGAGATAGGCATAGGGAAATGCGATAAATTGTTATAAAGTTTCCAAAAAAATTGCAATACACAGAAAAACTAAAATATTGCATCCCTGTTCAACATAATAACCAACATCATGTATTTAGTAAAACATCTTTTATTTTCTCAGTTTTATTGATCTATTCATACAATATTTCAAACAAATTATGCTTCATATACAATTTGACCAACAATATAACATTTATCACATGGGAGGGTATTTATTTCACAAATTTGGATATTTATAATTGAAGTCTTTAACGTGAACCCTGTACTAAGTCAACCAGTTTCTCCTTTACAGTTTGATGCCACTAAAATATTGCACATTTGTATTAACTTTTTTTTTGCTTTTAGGTATTTATTTCAATATTTCTTCATGAGTGAAAAAGAATAAATATTTCATCATCATACTGAAAAAGTAGATGAAAAGCATGTTAATAGCCTATGTTGGAAATACTGTCATCCCCACTTTTTTTAATGTACCTATTAAAATTCAAAGAACTGTTCATTTAGCCTTCTAGATTTTCTGTTAGTGACTTCTATGACATTTAAGAAATGTAACTGCATGAAAAAAGTACAAACAAACAAAGTGGCTGAACAAATGGAAATTACATACAATTTGTCACAATAAAACACAAATGGATTTCAGGGAATGAAACATACAAAATACAATGTTTTTGTCACATCAATATTCAATTCTCACATTCACCTAAATGGGGTTGATATTTAGACAACAATTTATGTAACTATAATAACAATGGAATCGATATAAACATGTCTTAGTCCATTTAAAAGTGAACTCTTGCATTTCTATGATAACATTTTCATCTTAGTTTCAAATTTCTTTCGTACAAATGAGAAAAAATGTGATTTTTTATTTATTTGATTGTTTGTTCAGTTATAGTAGTCTTTTAAGGCCATCTCTTCTGTAGTGAAAATGCAACTTTAAAAGTTATGGCCTTTGGTGAGAGATATTGCTATTCTAATGTAAAAATGTGGTAACATTTGTCTGCAGGGACATCTTCTCAAAATGGACTGTTTGGAGACGGGACTTTAATTAGGAGCACACTGTACAGCAAGACAAAATGATGGCAAATGTTTATGTTCTTTTAAGCAATTAATAGCACAGGAGATAATTGGTTATATAATGGAATAAGATTTTCATAAGTACCCATACTTTAAGAGTATAATCTTCAGTGTGATATGACTGACAATTATTTAAATGACAAAGGCGAGCAGGTAATTCCATATGCAATGGCATGAATATTTTTTTTTTCTATAAAATGGAATCTGAAGTGATTTTTTGCCCTCTAGTCAATCCTAAGGCAATGAAAGTCCACATAAAGTGTAACATGTTGGTCCCATATGATATTAAGTGAAGTGCTGATACAAAAATACTTCATTGGTTTGATCAAACTTTACTCATCAAAGTCACACACAGGTTTAGAATTTGGCAAAAAAGTAACACCTCATTTATTATGACAGAATTATCATCAATGTACAAAAACTCAGGAAACAAAATACTGAATGATCAAAAATTGCTCCAAGTTCCTAATTTTTAAACATGTTACTTGCTTCCATTTTCCCTCTTCCTAATATCACAGGAATGGAAAAGCAGATCTGAACAGAATTTGTCTACATTCATATATATATGGCTGTAAAAGGAGAATGGCTTCTTTTTGAAATGGAGAATAAATTAACATGAAATATTCGTATCATTCTAAAATATTTTTTAAATTTTACATAAAATCAAATGCTTCATACAATGTTGCTATTTTAGTGGAATTCTACTGTAGCAGTGTTCATTCTAAATTTTTCATGTATAAGAAACTGTATTTTCAATTAAAAATTAAAGGCTAAACATCTACAAATATAATCACTGTCAATCAATCAATCAATCAATCTATATATATATATATTTAATTCCTGAAACATTTTAAAAATAGATTTCTTGACTGTCCAATAGACTATTTGTAATTTTAACTAAATATATATTCTGCTGATTAAAATGTTATAGCTAAAATGTATTTTCTAAAATGAATCATCTCCCTTCAGATTTAAAAATGCAAAATCTCTCATCTAAAAAATCGCATGGTATTTGATCAAAGAATACCAGAATAGCAACATCAAATGAATAAATATTATATGTATGATCTAAAAGTTATGAATCTGACATGAATGACAAATTAAGGCTGACTTTGTTTCTTCTGAATAGATCCAGCAATTTTCAAGTGTACCATTTTTACTGGTGGCTATATATGAAGCTGGCATTGCCTAGAGAAAAACACTGGCAAGTAATTGGCACATATAAGGTATGAGTCAAGCACAATTTCTTTCTGCACATCAAAGGTCAGTGCTTAGAAGTGATAGGCTACTGATCTGTACTTGTAAATGTGACAACTATCCAGATCATTTGGCCATTTATGTCCGTGGATATCAATTACAAATAATTTTACATTTATTTCTCATGTAATGGGCAACTATTAACTGCACATTACTGACGATGTTTTTTCATCACATGGATTACATCTAAATTTTCTACTTTATGGGAGAATACTGCTAATTTTTTTTTTATCAGTTAACACTTACATTCACTGTTGCAGAAATCAAAATTTACACACTGATTCATTGGTATGCTACTGTTTTAACACAATTTAATGAAAATGTGGGTGATACAAACTTCACTGTTCTAAACAACAGAAGGATTACATCAGTAAGTGTCTGAGTTCCTCAATGGAAAAACCATATTAGTGCACAAAATTTCATTTTAAACACAGCTTTTTGTATTTAGCGTATGGCAGTATTTTTTGGTGAAAACTAATTGCAATATACTTGCCAAATATATATATATATATATATGTAACAGACATTTACAGAGATAATATGAAGCTTAGAACAATAAAGCATGGAAGAAATTGCTAGTATCTAGCTTAAAGCAGGAAATATATATTATCTGACACTTTTACCCAGTTAAAAGCAATTCTACATTGTTTTAAAAAAGTTACATAATGAAACACTTCATGGGTTTTATACATTTACCCTTAATCTACATAAAATTTATCAAATTTTGAAAATACAAGAAAAGGGTTTTGTTACAGTGATTGACAAAACATTCAATCATTAATTCAGTCAAAACCTATCAAGATCTTTACAAACAGACATTTAAGTACATGTACACAATATATATTTTAAATTAAACAAATGAAATTTATAATTCTGTAATTGCAATTTTGCCATCCTTTCTGACTTAAAAATCACTAATCCGTATTTGTAAAAAAAAAAGGAGATATCAAAAGCAATTAGAACTTAATTTCTTTCCCTTTTCCCCCTTATTGCCATTACTTTTTTACTTTCCATATTGATATATATTTACAGAATTGCAAAATATATGAAGGATCCCTAAAATCTTCTACAAATTTATCTTATTTTCTAATTAAATCTTTTATTTTTCTACTGGTATTGTCTTCTGAAATATCTTCTTAAAAACAAAACCATGAAAACAGAGTTATCCCCCATAGTATACATACTACTACTATTTTTCACATTGATATAAAATTTCAGTATAACAAATTCAAAAGCACCAAGCGTTTAGTAACAATTCCATTTTCGTCTTAGTCACATGTCTCATTTCCCATCTTTTCATTGGTCCTTTTCTTTCAAATCTTTATTGGAGGTGCTCCGTTTCATTGGAGATGTCCTGAATGTAACTGCCCAATAGAAGAAGTAGGACACAGCAGTCAACAGGCTGACAATCAGAAGTGACGTCAGCCGGCCCCTGGTAAACACGGACTCAAATGTCAGATTGATCGCTATTGCTGAAAAAACAAAAAAAATAATGAAGCATTACTGATTGCTTGTTGAATGGAATTAAATAGTAGCCTTACTATTTTCAGTTTCATTGCTATGACATATACTTAATATTTCAGTATTCCAAGGTGTAAAACTGACAATTCACACTTGACAGCGATGACACCAAAAACAATATTCACAGACAACATTGTAAAATAAGCAATCGCGTGAAGGGCGTATGATACACCCGTTAACGGCAATATCTCATTTACATATATACTTTGCCAAAAGTGAACGTTTGCTTTGCACTCAGAAAGTGACATTTCCTATATTTTATCAATCATAATAACATGTAAATATTTTAAAAGAACCAGCTGATGCAAATTCAAGTCATCATACAACAACTGCTGAAAGAAATATTTTCACCAAACCAAATCCCATAACTATATAGTGAAAATCATCAAAATAAAAAATGAGCTTGCTATCATCAATCCTAATACCATGTCAAAATTTCAAAAGAATCAGTGGAAGCAAACTCAAGTCAAAATGCAACAACTGCTGAAAAAACTTGTTTTTCACCAAATCAAGTCCCATAACTCTGCAATAATATAAAAAATTGTTAAAATCAAAAGGGAGCTTACTTTTATCACTCCTAATCATTTATAGAAATTTCCACAGATCTGTCAAAGCATACTCAGACAAGACCATTACCGGGTCTGGACCTGCATCGTTGCATGCAACTGATTGAGATTCAAACTATCAGCAAACAAGAAGTAGCTGAATGCAGATCTGAAAATTGCTTACACAGTACAACTCAACATTATCAAGCTCCAGACCAAATATAAAATCAATCCCTTTTATAGAAGCCAAAACTTTGACAAAATTTTTTTCTGTTCAGTCGGTATATTAAAATTTCAAACTATCGGCAAACAGGAAATGGCTGTACGGCAGATCTGAAAATTGCTTACACAGTAAACTCGACATTATCAAGCTTCAGACCATATATAAAATCAATCCCTTCCACAGAAGCCAAGAAAACTTTGACGAAACTTTTTTCTGTTCAGTGGGTATATTAAAATTTCAAACTATCGGCAAACTGGAAGTGGCAGAAAGGCAGATCTGAAAATTGCTTACACGGTATCAACATTATCAAGCTCCAGACCAAATATAAAATCAATCCCTTTCATAGAAGCCAAGAAAACTTTGACAAAAATTTCAATTCAAAGTGTTTCGGACGGACGGACGGAGTCGAGCGGTTACTAGACCTGCGCTCGCCGCTGGCGACGCAGGTAAAAATGATATTAACATGAATTAAATTTCAGGCAGAATTTTTTAACGGAAATATATGCCCTCTAAATATACTTTAATACAAATCATACCATAATTGTCCAATTGTGCAACCTGAATTTAAACTTGCAGACAGTTCTACCAACAAGATATTTCACATAAATTTAAACAATAACTAAATAAATGACACATATTACAGTCTTCGTGATTAGAGGTGTAGGCAATTACTTAATATAAATTGATACATGTATGCCTTGCAAATCGGGCAGACTGAAAAGTTAATAATTCGAAAAAGCATAAAATATAAGTTAGGCTCAATAAAATATACCCACAGATAGTAGAAATGTATTAGAAGTGCATGTAAAATTACATTACATTGACATTTCAGACTCATAATTCAACGTCATTTAGACGTTTTCTGGAAGATTTTGAAAGATATGATATCAGTGAGCACATGAACTGCTTCAGAAGGGTGTTGTTTTCGTGTAGTATTTACCGAGCTTAAATTTTCAACCTACATTTTCTTAATCATCATCAAGTTCAAGCAATCTTCAGCAGAATCTTTTCAAGCATATTAAAAATGTAAAATGTCCTGTAAGTTATAATGTTGTCTATTCCTCTTTCAATTGATTACTATGATCACAGATGAACCGATGTACGAGGAACTTTTTATCTGTTTGTGCAAATGCAAGTTTTTTTCTTGTTTTTATTATGTCGGTATTTATTTATTATTGTTAATGGTATTTCTTAGTATCTACATTGTATTACTTTATTAACAGTTGATCAAATTTTCCCTGTTTACAGCAGTTTAACTGATTTACTGAAATTAATCTGAAGTTAACAGTTAAGCTAAAAGAAAAAAGTTTAAATGGTCATCTACCTGCACCGCCTGCGACCGGGTGAAAGACTTGTCCTGGCGATCTTTTCCGTCTACATGCGGCATATATCACTATTCCCACGATAATGGACAGCACTGCAAGCCCTCCAAAGACGCTGCCAACGATTATTCCAACCGTCTTGTTATCTAAAAAAAATTATAACTTTAAATACTATGGTAACATAAGTGTTCAAGGCAATATCATAAAAAAATCATTTTAGATCACCGTAGTGCTATTACATCGGCTAAGTGTTTGGATTTAGCAATTACTCAAAATTTACAAACTCTGTTCGTAAATCAATTCCGTCTTTTTTGGTGGTTTATCCCCATACGTAGCACAAATCACTCTGACAACAGTCAAAACAGCCTGCTTTGTATAGTTTTAAAGCTCTCAGTTTCTAGTCATGTAGATTTACCTTGCCATTACATATCACCTGTCTATCAATTAAAGCTTTCGAATTCAGGTCTTATAAGTTGAAGTTAAAAACGAATGTATGTTTGATTTGAACACTATGATATTATTGTTTCTTGCCGAAAGTCTGTCGTTTTCTTCAGAAAACCCGTCTTTCCCTACTAATAAAACTGGTAGCGTCCAGATAGCTGGAAAACTGTTGAATCTGGCTTTATACAAACTGTTCTTTGCATCTTAGTAACCTGCTTACTTGTAAAGCAAACCTTGTGAAAAAGCAATGGCTAATTGGCTGTCTTCTAATATAAACCAAGCAATTTCCATTGTTTTCATCTATTTATATTATATTTATCGCATTATACCGCAAAAATGTTGGCCGGTATTAAAATGACAACACATTTATGCATCTTTTACATTTGCAGTAGTGCTTGAAAGTAAACATTCTGTAGAAATGGTCACATCTAGCGTTAAACTTAGTGAATTTCCTCGAAATTAAAAAAAAAATGTCCAAAAATTTAATCACTTCAATATTACCTCAGCCATTGTCTTGTAACTTTCAGGCCTCAATTATTGATGGTGTATATTTGTGTTTCAAAGTATTTTCGTAAGTACCTTTCATATAACTGTATCTTTTAGAGGTCGGATGCATGTACATGTGGAAGAATTGTTCTTGGAAAGGAGTCCTTATATAGTTTTGTCTACACTATTCTAACATTTTATTTTATTTTATTTATTTTTTTTTTTTTTTTGCTTTTTTACGTTTAATATATGTATTTTATTTTGTACTTGTTGTAGTTTCTGACTTTCTAAACACCCTGATGAGATATACTGGTTAAAATGCAAATATGTTGCAGTTTATAAATTTCCCTATTGTGCGGTAATGTACTGAGGCAAACATTATCCTGTGAATAAATTAGGGATGTTAGCAAGTACTCAACTGTCCCTAGGAAGCTCTGAGCACCGAGTCGATGAAACGGCATTTTTTCAGCACGTAAATTTACTTCCTAAATAATTATTTTGCTTTGAAAATCTCACAAACTGATGACCAAAACTCAAGGAATTAGACTGAGTTCAGTCCACAGTACTGAAATGGACATATTGTGGATAAAACAATCGTACTTTACCATAGAAGTTCAGAATTTCCTGTTAATTCTGCTTGTGGACTTTTTCTAAACGGTCATAGGACAGACAAAAGTGTAAAATATACACTGAAACTACTGATATGCCTGTAACGTCCATTTGGACACAAGTCTGGTGTGTTCACATCGCAGCTGATATAAGCAGATTTGACAATTCGCCCAGAATATTAAGTTGCGGAATGACCAAGAACTAAAAAAACTACTCGATGGAATTTGAGTTTTGTTAATTACAGTGTTGTGTTAGTTTCTTGTTGTACCTTGTTATTATTTTGTCTGTACATACGATCTTGTGGTATCAGAACAACAAATGGATATTCATTTTTTGCAGGTAAATAACAAAGTATTCGAATACTCGCGAGTATCAATATAGAGTAGTTGAATATCGATTTCTAAAATGTTTGACATCCGTAGAAAAAAATACACCGATGTTTCCGTAACACCAACTATCATTTATTAATTATTTCGGTGCTCTCAATCTCATACCAATCTTATTTTAGGATTCTTACACTGGACCATAACATGAGGCATCATCATTAATAGATCACTACTATATATACAAATCGGGGTATGCCCGAACTTCTAGCTCTTCATTATACTCCATTGCATAGCTTGTATTTACCAGCTTTGTTGTGTCCTATTGTATAGTGTTGGGCCGATGATCGACTCTAGTCAAAAATTGGTCGGTTTAGGGTAGCCCATTCCGATAATCGATATTAAAATTCCATAATCGATTAATCGAAAAAAAAAAAATGGCATAAAATTTTTGTTTTGATTTAGGATATAGTGTGGTGTACACCCATTTTAGTGAAATTTAGGCCTTACTTGTTTTACCTTTCCAATTCCCCTCCATGTTTAATTCTCAGTTTTATTAACCATGTTAACCATACAAATCAAGTGGCGGACAAAATTAATTTTTGTAACATTTTTATAAACCAATTATGTAATCGATAGTCGATCGGGTCAGTGTTTACGATTATAAACTGATAATCAACTGTGATTTTTGACCGATTGCCCATCACTACTATTGTATCTACTAGATGCTCATTATAAAACTTTTGTCTCTGCACAATACACATAGGAAGGAAAATAGTTTCTAAATAGCCCAATGTTTTATGTCTTGGCTTTGTTTTCCAGATACGGTTCTAAATATTTGTTTACAGATGTTCGTATTTACTGATTAAAAAATGCTTTTTAGACTTAGATTTTTGAATTCATTGATTTGAAAAAAAATATTGGTGTTTAACTAATCTGTATTATAATCTCCAAAACAGTAAAACTTAGCATGTTATGAATACAAACGCAAATGCGAGTATCTTGGAAATGTTCGTATAATAGCACGTGAAAATACGATGCATTGAAAGATCGGAAATTTCAGTCTTTGGCGAAATTGTTCTAGGCTTTGTCTGACCGAACTGCAAATTCTGACTTTTTCTACTATATCTGCAACCAAAAAATCAAAATTTTCTGTCTGACCGAACGAAATTTTGTCTGGCATGTCAGATGGTCAGACAGTATTTCGCCATGCCTGAATTTGGAAAATTAAATATTGAAGTTAGAACTAAAATTATCTAGCATTTTAGCACTTACAGTCATAAACTTTCACTGCTTCCACTTTAAATTTGAACCTGACGTTTTGTCTATCACTGCGCAAAGTTTTTACTGTAATGTAGAAAAATTTGTCCGCCTCTCCACAATATCTAGAAGTTGGTTTATTGTAACAAGTGAGTGTCTACAAAGTACAATTATAAGTGTATTACAGGTCAATATTACAGATCAATTTTGACCTCAGATTTTAGTAAACTGCATGCATATGCTGTAAATTCATTAAACTAAAATACCAAAAATAAGTTAATTATGTGGCGATTTTTTCTCTTACATGAACGCCACTTTTAGCAATTTTTCAGCTATATTTTTGAGACTAGTTTTCGTAATGTGAAAGAGCGAATGATCAAAGAGATCAATTAAGTTTTGGCAAGTAGTTGACAAAATTTGTTCACCTTTAATCAACTGAGTTCCAAGACAGGCGATAATTTAGTAATGGATGATAAACTATACAGCTGACTCGCCCAACTGCCTAGACTACTGGGTGGCCTAGGCCGGCAAAATGCAGTGGCTGTTTAATAATTCCTTTACAAGGAAACACATTATAGATCTTCATGAAGTTAATGAAAATTATTTAAAATACACCTATATGAACATAAAATATCAGTTTTTTTTCTATATATGAAAAGTATTAGATCCACTGATCTTTATAATAACATTGCCAGCATACTGATAAAAGGTGTTTGAAAAGTCGACTGTAACCATTTCAAGGATTATTTTAACGATTATTTTATATTTTACGGGCTGCAGAAGCGAATAAGGAGCTCCGCCGAAGGAGCATGATACGGCTGCAGCAAGTTGACCAAAGGATACCAATACAAGTGTGGCCACAATAATTTGTTTGTCCTTTCAACAAGAAATTCAATAAAAACAACTGCATCAAAACTGCATCAAAAATAAAAAATCTCTTGACAGAAATATTAAAACCCTTTTTGGCCCTTTTTCAAAAACAGTAGGGGACAGAAACCCTACTATCAACCTTGACCTTTACTGCAACATGAAAATCAAGAAACAAAACTGCATCAAAATCAGTTAAAAAATATAAAATTGCCGTGTATTTGCCAAAATTGAAATGTTTCCCCCTTTGACCTCTTACATCATGGAAACTGTAAAATTTACATAAAATCCGTTGGCATACTAGTGGTAGATCTTGCCACAAGGAATCCAATAAAACAAATGCATCAAAATATGATGAAAAATGAAACATCCATATACAGAAATTAAAAAAACCCTTTTGACCCCTTTTTTTTACAAAATGGTAGGGATCAGAATCCCCATTATCACACTTGACTTGTATTTTGTGCCAAGGAACATTGCGTACAAATATTAAAAGAATGCGTCTTCGGGAACAAAAGTTACAGCACGGAAACCAATTGTCTACAGACGACGACAGACCCATACCATACTAAGTCGCAAATATTTTGCGATCGTGTAAAAAGGAGTTAGATTTAATATGATCAGATCTATCACAGATTAAACGTAAAAAAATCCTTAAGTGGGGAAAAGACTTTATTTCTTATGTTGGTTTCCTCTATTACCATGGAAGCTATGACATCAGGACAGTGGTACAAAACAAATGTAAAATGAAAACGTTATACGGCCATACTTAAGAACTTGCAACAACAGAGTAACAGATTATACATGTACTACTGAAAATATTACCTGTATCGTTTTTCCACCATACGTTTCATGGTATACTACTTCCACTGCACAATCAGGATCTTCATAATACTCAGGTGTGACACAAACTTCATAATCGTCCATGATTTCGTCACCTCGACCAATAAACGACATGTCATCACACCACGAGGAGAGCTTACCACCGTCATACTGAGCATAAATTATGTCATTTTCGTCTATATATTCTAATGATACTGAACAGTCTACTCCAAACGTATCTAAT
>JAOXYI010096986.1:0-19479 GCA_028566495.1 Lithophaga antillarum | reverse complement strand
AGGAATGGTCTTTGGGTGGTGTCTTTTCAAAATTGAAAAATATAAAAATGTCTTCTCCAAATTGAAGGGCATGTTTTTCTTTTAAATGTTTTTATCTTATCGTTTTTCGTTTTTTTCCCTTTTTTTTTCATGTTGTAGCCTACAATACTACTTCTGTCTCAAAAGATGTTCGTGTTGTTCATTTCATATTTTGTAGGAAATCTGTTTTTTACATTTAATGTTGGAAACTATCCGTTATATTTTGTGATGTCCAACACGATTTTAAACTGGTTCTTCTGTCTAAATTTATTTGTGCATAGTGCATATATATCAATATATCAAGACTCATAACCGGTACACCATCATTGCTAGTATTGTGACGAGGCGGGAGATGACACATCCAATATGCGATACATCCCGAGACACTGCGCTTAGAATGCGCCTTGATCAAAAGCATTTCCTTTCGGTATTGCGTTACAAACTGCCTGCCTATATAAAAACGTACTATTGTATCATAGGCAGACAACCAGCCTAACATGGGGCGTTTTCAATTATGCGGTTATAACCGGACAATTCAGTTCGTTCATGGTTTCCTATCTGTTATGATAAGGATGGTTAGGCTACCAAATCTGGAGTCAACTGGTGTGATCCGGATAATGAAAAAGGCTCCCGATTTCCTTGTCAAAATGAATGATGTTCATGTCGTGGGATAGTATGTGACGAATAACATACATGAAGCAAGATGTGCAACTTCTTTTGGAGCACTTGATATCGCTTCCGTTTTAACGGGACTTTAGATTATTCTGAGCTTAGTTCTTTGTTTTTATCCCTGTCATGAAAGTATAGTATCTGAGGTCTGTTTTAATTCTGAACAATCCATTCAATATTGTTTTCTCTTGTCTCATAAATCTGACATTTTTCTGCAAAAAAGGACACATCATATACACTTTCCTTATTTTATGGCAAAACTTACGACGTGTTAAAATTGACGTACTGGACTGAGTTGCCTACGTTCCAAAGTTGATCCATGTTTTCATCTGATAGAGTCATGTGTGGCAGACATCTTGGATCTTGAATGAATTAGTGGCGGCCATCTTTGATTTCAGATCAGGACAAAAACACAGACATTGTGGATGATCATCATCTGATCGTTCATGACTTATCTGAATTCAGTCTGCTCAATGGCTTCTGAGAAGAAGCTGTTTGTATGTATTTCCCACAGGGTCCTATGTAAAACTAAGTCTCACGGAGGCAGCCATCTTGCATTTCAGATTGGCACCAAAAACATACACTTTATGAAGGACCTTCATTGGATCATTAATGCACAATACTGATTCCACCTGTTCAACGGTTTCTGAGAAGAAGCTGCTTGTAGGTGCTACATTAAACATGTCCTGCGGTGCCGGTCAACTTGGAGTTCAGATCAACAAAAAAATATAAACTTTGTAGAGGATCACCCGAGGAACATTTCTGTAAAGGATCATTTTCATTAACTCTGGTTTCTGAGAAGATCTTTAGAGGTATTTCCAATAGGCTCCAATGTTAAACTATGTCCTGCGGTGGTTGCCATCTTGGATTTCGGATCAGCAAAAAAATATATAAACTTTGTAGAGAACCATCCAAGAAACATTTCTGCAAAATTTTTTTCATTGATGCCGTGGTTTCTGAAAAGAAGATCCTTAATTTATTTCCTATAGACTATGTCCTACAGCGGCGGTCATCTTTGATTTGGATCGGCAAAAAAACATAAACTTTGTAGAGGACCATCCAAGGAACATTTCTGCAAAGAACCATATACATTAACTCTATGGTTTCTGAGAAGATCTTTAGTGCTATTTCCCATAGACTCCAATGTTAGACTTTGTCCTCCGGTGGCAGCCGTCTTTGATTTGGAATCGGCAAAAAAACCATACACTTTGTAGACGACCATCCAAGGACTATTTCTGCAGAGGACCATTTTCCCTGACTTTGTAGTTTCTGAGAAGAAGATCTTTAGAGGTATTTCCGGTAGGTTCCAGTGCCAAATTATGTTCTGCGGTGTAGGCTATCTTGGATTTCGGATCAGCAAATAAAGAAACATAAACTTTGTAGAGGACCATTCAAGGAACATTTCTGGAAAAGACCATTATCATTTATTTTTTGGCTTCTGAGATGAAGATCTTTAATGTATTTCCCATAGGGTCCCATGTCAAACTATGACCTGCGGTGGCGGCAATCCTGAACTTTGGATCGGAAAAAAAAACATAAACTTTGTAGAGCGCCATTCAAGGACCATTTCCGCAGAGAACCATTTTTATTGACTCTATGTCTTCTGAAAAGAAGATCTTTGGAGATATTTCCCATAGGCTTCAATGTTAAACTATGTCCTGCGGTTTCGGCCATCTTGGATTTCGGATCGGCAAACAAAACATAAACTTTGTGGAGGACCATCTAAGAACCTTTCTGCAAAAGACCATTTTCATTTACGCTTTGGTTTCTGAGAAGATCTCTAATGTATTTCCCATAGGGTGCAGTGTTAAACAAGATCCTGCGTTGGACGCCATCTTGGATTTTGGATCGGCAAAAAAATATAAACGCTTTAGAGGACCAACCAAGGAACATTTGTGCAAAGGACCATTTTCATTGACTCTGTGGTTTCTGATAAGAAGATCTTTAATGTATTTCCCATAGCGTCCAATGTTAAACTAAGTCCTGCGGTGGTGACCATCTTGTATTTCGGATCTGCAAAAGAAAACTTTGTATAGAACCATTCAAGGAATATTCCTTCATAGCTATGGTTCCATTGATCATGTGGTTTCTGACAAGAAGATCTTTGAAATTTCAGAACACATTATAGGTCCTCGCGGCCATGTTGAATTTCCAATCAATATAAAAAAACATAAACTTAGTAGAGGTCTATCCAAGGAATATTCCTGCCAAGTTTGCTTCCAATCTGTCCTGCGGTTTCAGAGAAGAAGACTGAAATGTGAAAAGTAAACGCCAACGGACGACGACGGATGCCATGTGGTGGCAAATAGCTCACCTGATCCTTCGGGTCAAGTGAGCTAAAAAAGAAGAAAACAAAAACGAAGTCAGTCTATTTGCACAAATAACGCATTATAATGTTTCAACAACTATGTTTTTTGATTCGAAAGCCACCAATCATTTTCGATTAAATCTTGAGGTTTTGTAAGAAAAACATAAATAGATATAAAGGGAATGTTCCAGTCAGGATAGTACTTTCTGTTATTATTTGTACCTTATACAAATATAAGCTATTATTAAGCTAGCGTAAAATTAGCGCCAAGGCTATTGTTAATGTCTAGACATCACGTTTACAATAATAACGTAGCCTCCCAGGGTACATTGTACATCGGCACGAAATGTAAACAGAACGAGTTTATAGAACAACTACAAACTGATCAACAGGAAATAAGTAAAGATATAATTATCCAGTATATAAAGCACTAATACACTATTCATTACTGAGTAAGAAATGGGCAGTGGAAGTTCATACATTCCAATATTTATGACCAAAAAGACATTGGAAAAAAATAAGTTAAAGTATATATAATTGCAAAATCATTGGCAAGAACGGCAATTTTGGCATTTATTTCGGTAATTAGTCGCTACCTGTCCAGATTTTGGATGCTTGCCACATATTTGCTAATAGGTTTCACGAGAAATGGTGTCGCACTTTGTATTCATTTCCCTTCAAGTAAGGTGCAACAGTTTCTAATTCTATATTTGTCGTTTGAAGCTGACATGTTTTTGTCTATTCAAAGAGGTGAATAAACTCTAAGCTTCTTTTTACATATTATATCCTTCTGATTTTCACAACAACAATTGGGTAGTTAAGTTACACTGAGTAAGACGATGCATAGTGTGTTTAGACATAGACACTTAGAAAGCTTGTTTAAAAGCTGCCTTACAACTGAAAGCAGCTGTTAGTTATTTGTATTTTTTAAAATAGTCGGATAAACAGTTTGCTTACCTCATTAAGTGTTGAGTTATTATTGTATCAAAATTGTAAGAGCCTTTTTTGCACTGACGAATACCTTAATGTTTTTAAAAAGTCTTACAATTTTCCCAGCGTTTAAGTCAAGGATAAACCCCAATCATCTTCAATAAAATCATAATAATTCAAAAATAATCTGAAATTATAAAACATTCATGCCGATTTCTCTGGTAAAACAGGTCTGTTTCTGAATCATCATTGCCTTTCGTCATTTCTAAGTAGCATAAGAGCATCTTACATTAGATCGGAAGTAGTGACTGGAGAATCTATACGTAATCAGAAGGACTAGAACTATTTTACTCATCAGCTCTGTTATCGTTAACATCTTCTTGTTCAACTTAATTGTTTCTTAAGTGTTCTTTCAGCAAATACAAACTTGATTACATGTTCAATCATACTTTCAAACAGTTGGTGGCTTTCCGAGCACACCGGCTTTTTTCAACGATAAATGGTCATTAAAACACACCTGAAAATGTTTATAATGGAATGGCGTTAAGCCCCATTCAAACAAATATATTAACCAAACTGGAAAATTCGTTGCAGTCCCTGTAGATATTTAACTTCTCATAATAACTTTATCTTAGAGTTCACTCTCTCATCTTGACTTTGAGCTCTGACTTATCTTGATAATTTTACATGACTATTTTGTCTAATGGAAAGGGTTTTCCCATTGGTTTTCAAGCCTTAATATATCTTTAACTTTGGCATCAATTTTAAATTTCGTCATGGTACATGTGCATAATGTACACATTATGATATCGTGTATATTTTTGTCGTAAAATCGTAATAATAATGATAATATCAACCACTTAATCAATAGATTACCTGTCTCAATATAATGAAATCAGGTGTAAAATGGTCTATTTACTGAGGATCTTATTAACTCAGCTCATTTTGGACATGTTGATCGAAATTTCATTTCTTGCCTTTTACAAAGTATGAACAAATTACAATTATAAAGGTCAGCCTAGCCAATAGAACTCCTAAACAAAAAAAAAGCGCAGCTATTACGTTATGGCTAGAAGTAGTGTTCTGATTAACTGTAGACTAGAAGCACGTACACTCACTTTAGACATGGATTTTGCTCATCATTTAAGACACTGTGACTACAAGAGAAAGATCACCAAATAAAGCCGTTCGTTGTTTTTTTATGTAGAAGTGAGAGAGTTTCTTCCCTTATGTCTATTTAAATCCTCAGATATCTTTTCTTATACCTACAAAGGACGTCTATAGGAATAAATGAAGTCTATTTACGGCAAAGTGGTGATTTTAATTTTCCAGTTTTAAACTTTTCTTTTCTAAGTAGCAGTATTCCTGTCTAACATTTTATCACATTTGATACGGCACTCTAGGGCAAACCATAAACAATTCCTAGAAAGAGGATAATCCTTAAGGTCAAGTAGCAGTAATTGACAATATCCTACAAAGTTCTGTATTTTTGCATGAAGGTACAAGTTTTAATCCTCTATCAGAATAACTAAAGAAAAATGGGGTATCTAGGCTTGTTTTTCTGTAATAGAGGTTCAAAATATGGTAACATTTGAGGCATTTTATAAAGGATTTATAGGGCGAATATTTTTCTTTACCTAAATCATCTGTATATGTTCTTAAAAGCAACGGAATTTTATCCGACAAATTTTCGAAAACATAATATGTTAAAGTAGAGATTATGACCTTTAAGAAAATGCAAAATTATGTGGTATGTGGGGGTATCCAGGTGAATTGTTTAACAATAAATCTTTGAGTGGTAAAATTACTCTCATTTTGTGCTAAATTGATTCAAAAGTACGCCAAAAGGAAAGCGGCGTCATAGAAACGACGACGTCAACAATACAAAGGGAAGTCATTGACATTCTATTTTGGCGCAATCCACCAGACGGCATTCAATTACTTCTACTTGATCTTAACAGGAAAGATGCTTAAACAAAGGTACCAAAAACCGACAGTATGATCATCACTCCAGAAGATTTATGATCGCAATTATGGGCTAGTAACCATTATAGAGTTTGCCTTTCTCACCTTGTTAAAAAAACATACGTTGTTTAAATGCGCATATTGTGCTAAAAATTAATTTCGGTATCTTTGATTGTTTATTAACGTTGTAATCTTGATCTCTTTTTCCTAGACCCAGACAATGCTTTGAGAATGGACGTGACGACGGGTGCCACGCGTGGAGAAGGAGATGTGTACCCTTCTGGAGCGCCGGTTTACGTGAAATGTGCCTTTTTTTCTTTTTCTTCAACCCTTTAACACTTTGATCTACTGTTGTTTTATATATAAAATCATCGAAACTTTCAAAATGTTTTATGACTTGAGAATCTGCAAGACAAACATCATTTTTAGGTCCTTTGACTTCCTGTTCCTTGATGAATGCAAGTGGAAATGGCCAATCCTAGAGCCCAGGTGTCTACCTCTTTTCATTTTTGTCTTCTTAAGAGATTCAAGTACGACAACTTCTACAAAATTCATGGACTTCTTTCTATACATTACTAACAAGAAGGTAACTGTTCAGGTGAAGTGTAAGTAAATGACCCTTCCATAGAGTTTTTTAAAATTTTACGTGCGGTTAAGTATAAATAAAATACACCCAAAAATGCGAAAAAAAATATGTAGGCTACCAGCTTAGTTTCCGAAATATAGCTTTTTAAAATTTAGACACTGTAGCACGTAAATAACACCGATATATAGGAGGAAATGACGGGAAAAATCCGAAATTTCTATCCAACAAGAATGTTCTCCAATACGGCTCCATAGAATTTTATTTTTTGGAAAATTGATATTTTATTGCTGTTGAAAAAGCGAATCGATTGGTATAAAATAGACATGGTTACCCGCTTAGTTTTTGTGGTAGAAAATTTCAAAGTGAGGGATAGCTCCCTAAAAAGTGTAAAAACAACAACGTTTCAACATAGCGTTGCATCGAGACGTATATATAGCGTCTAAAATTTGGGTTACGTTAAAAAGTAAGAACGAAGTAATGAAAAGACCAGATAACTCGCTAACAGTTATCTCTTTAAGTTTACGTTGTTTACGGTAGTTAACCAAAAGGGATGCACGTTTTACCTTGTCAGCATATAGTTTCTTCTTTTTTTTCTTCTTTATTACATATACATGTACAAGCATGACGGACACGTAATATGTATGAATTGTTCAGTAAATGTACATATGTATTGGACTGCCTCCTTAATTTTTAAAAAAACTTTTTTTTCTGTTTTGCTTAGAAAAAAATGGTGCCGCCTTTAGAGAAATCCTGGATCCGCCACTGCAGGGAAGCGATTATTAACCATACCAGTTAAGAAACCTGCAACTGTAAGCCTTCTGTAGTTTGTATTACGAATTCTATCAATCTATCTGTGATACAGAAGTATTTTTCAAGTTTTACAAATGTTTTATTTGAGAACAATGAAGAATAGCCTAAAACAGATTTCTATTTTATTCATAAATTAGCAGCAAGCCATTCAAGAGATAAGTAATACATAGCCAGTCCTCCCAGCAGGCACCGGTTGGTCGAAAATAGGTCAATGGAAAGTTGATATTGGGAATTGAAACACATTAGATCAACGTAGAAAATTCGTCGATACACTGGCATTTTTACGACATCGATATTCTCGACGTTGGATCAACGGAAAAAACCCAAAAACCTATTTTTTCAAGTTTTAAATTTTATAGACATATTTTCCACGTTGATCCAATGTCGTTATACCTATGTTGATTCAATTTCCCATATCAACGTTGCATTGACGTATTTTCGACTAAACGGTGACAGCTGGGCTGCAATCTGTTATGACGATGGCGCTGGACATTTCAAGTAAATATTTACAAAACTATTGACATATTTCGAGATCGTAAGAGAATGGGTCTCCTGAAATTTTGAAATATGTGTTCTTTACACATGATTAAAAATTCGGAATCTGAACAGGTGCTATCCGGAAAAAGTGTGTTCTGAAAATATAAAATTTTTGCCCTTGATGGATCGAAAAAAGACTTGGTTTTTCTTAATTTAGTGTTTAACCGCAAGTGCTAGATCTACATCCTACTCAAAATCCTGCTTTCGCCTCTTGTTTGCTGCTACACTTAGGAAGGTTTTACAATTTTTAATACAGCATTATGACTATTTTATTTCAAGTGGACTGAATAGCATGAAAATCTAGCAATCATTTTCTGTAAAATCGTTAAAATGTGTAAAATTTCTTGCACTAAAAGCAGTAGCCAATTCACTAAGATATATAAAATACTGAAAGTAAAAAACATGTATTTCAAATGTTCTTAACAAATAATTTAGGTTTCGTAAATATTTGATGATGAATTTAGAAATCCGACATTTTGGGGAACATATATTTAATTAAGAAATTCGATCATGTATTCAAACATAACTGTTAACTATAATTGTAGTAATACATTATGCGGAATGACTAGCATATAGAAATGATTAAAAGCGGAAAAGTGAAAATTTGGAGTAAAAAATGTCCCCAACTTTTGTGAAGTATTCTCACTAATGTTGCCACGCGATTAAATAGAAAACAACATATCTCAGTTTGTAAAATAAACTATCGTGAAAAAATCTATAATGACCAGCCTCTCAATTATTCAAGATAGATGAAACAAGAAGTACTGTGAGCATAGCTCATAAATAAATACCCCCACGCCAGGCTACACCTATTTATTGTAAAATGGATAAGTACCCATTTGAAGGATTCAAATCCTAAAAAATATATTATGCAAAAACTACACTGCATAGTATAAAAGTCGTTAAAGTTAAATGAAATTCCATACAGTAGTAAAGCAAGAATATACAGCGTGGAACACCCTTAGCCTATACATGTAAAATGACTATTGACCATGTTTTCAAAAAAGTTTGAATTATAAAAAAGTTAAATATATGATGCATAACTACACCTCATACTGAAGAACGTATTAAAGTTTTGTGAAATTACATGAAGTGGTTAAGGAGGAGTAGTGGACACAACATGGGACCCCCTCCTAAAGCTTAAGTACATAAAAATGGCTATTTTCTGGAAAGTTTTCAATATCGAGAAAAATTAAATATATGGGGCACATGTACAAATCATACTGAAGAATGTATTCAAGTTTTGTGAAATTCCATATAGTGGTTAAGGAGGCGTAGTGGATACAATATGGGGCCCCCTCTTTCCCAGAGCGTAAGCTACATGTAAAAATATATGGTGCACAAATACTCCTCATACTGAAGAATGTGTTAAAGTTTCAAGAAATTTCATGGAGTGGTTAAGGAGAAGTAGTGGATACAACATGGGACCCCCTCACCTACAGCCTAACTACATGTAGAATGGCTATTTTCTAGAAAATGTTCGATTATGAGAAAAAATAAATATATGGTGCACAACTACACCTCATACTGAAGAATGTGTTAAAGTTTCTTGAAATTCCATGAAGTGGTTAAGGAGGAGTAGTGGATACAAAAAGGTTACGGACGGACAAACGGACGACATGATCACTTTATAAAGCTCGCTTCGCGGGAGGTATAATAACGGTTTTTACATACAGATTTACCTACCTCGACTATAGATTTTGAAATAGAAAGATTAGCCCTACGTTTTCTACGGAAAGAACAAATATTCCCAATTTCAGATACATCGAAATTTGATTGTATAAGACTTAAATTTGGCGATTAAAAACAAAATTTTATCGTTCATACAGTTGAAAAATTAATCAGATGAAGTTTTAGACCGAACCATTCGTAGACAAAAATCGTCAAAAAACGGTTTTTTGGTAACTAAAAATTTACGGTGCTGAAAGTGAAAACTTCAGGAGAACTAATCGATCATTAAGGCAATGCAATGTATATGGCTAAACTTTCAATGCATTCTGACCATTATTTATGCGTTGTGAGTTCTCAAAGTTTTGCAGTATGTTAATTTTGCATACACTTCACCTTAAGATCAACAACCGCAAATACATTATTTTAATATCTTCAAAATGATAGTTTAGATATTAAGACGTAACTTTGACTTTTAACTTCAAGAAAGATCACGGGTCGAAACCTAGGTCCATAAGACCAATTTCGGGATATGATTTGATAGAATTCAAGAGCCAACAACTCCCATTAAAAGTCGTTACAGGCCTTTGATTTATGTTATTGGATACTTCAAATATTTGAAGCCCTTTTCAAGCAGAAACCTGGAAATAGAGACCATTACTTTTATAAAAGAAAAATCAGTCATAAGCTAACAGAATTAACATACACAGTCTTTATGTGTCAAGTATCATTCAGACCTGAAAAATCCTTTTTGAGAAACCCTATAAGATGGAGAGTGATTATCATAAAATCAAAAACTATAGATTTTCCACATTAGTGAAAAAGACCTTATACAAATAAGCAGAAAAAAATACAAAAGGTTTTTCAGTAGAAGTGGAATGCCCAGAAATATGTATGGTGTTGGGCTAAATAGAAGAAAGACTTTTCCGCTGAGTAGCTAGATCAAGACTTTTCTCATTAGTAGTGAGATCAAAACACAAAAACAACAATTTTTCTTAAATGTTAATACGTTTAAGTGTCTTGAAGGTGTTTTGCTACAATCTGATTACCGAATGTACCGAAAAACCATATTATATAACGCTAGTGACTGCTATTGAATATCACTTAAGAAAAGTCTTAGAAGACAGATAAGCACACATTCCGTGCGAAAGAAACTCTTCATCATTTTTTATTCCACTCTAATAGCAAAAGATTGAACTGAAGGGTTGATAAATTGTGCAGTTGATTGAAATGCCAAACCATAATTTAGCAGTTTACGTAACAGAATTTTATATAGCAGACAATCTTAGGTGTTACTGAAATAATCTGAATTGCTAAGACATAATAATTCTTCAACCAGGCTTTTTCTAAAAAGAATAAGATGAATGATAAATGTTATTAAACCAGTAGATGAAGGCTAATCAATCTGAAGGTATTATTACATATTACCAAAATAAGAAGCAAGATACTTACAGGAAGACGGTTTTGTTGTGTACATTCTACGAACTGACTAAGAGTTTTTTGGCTTTCTTTTTCTTTTTTCTTTTTTTTTGGGGGGGGGGGTGAAAACTCCTCAATTTTTAAGTTTTTATTGATTGGACTTGATACGTTTTACCATTAGGGTAATAGTCTACACGATATAAGGTATATAGGTGCTTTATTGATTGTAAACTTTGTGGACGTTTCTGTAATTAAATGTTAAGGATCAATCCAAAAGTAGCATGTGATAAATATTATGGCTTTAAATTTACCTGTTATTCTATTTGTTGATATATAATCAATTCATATATGTAAGGGAACTCCTTGAATTCATGCGTGTGTCATTATTAAGTGTTCGTAACGAAAAGGCATCATGAAATTTCATCATGGCTATCATCAGTGGAGGCCAAAAGTTAAGGCAGTTTTCATGATAGGCGCTGAAGGCCTCCAATAAGGATTTCACAGTCACGATAGAATCTCCCAATCGCCATTCTTGAAATAGTTTGGGCTCGATTTACCACTGTTCTACGTAAAGATTTTTAAGATTCAACCAATCCAACCATTCATTGAGTATGAAGATCAAACTGACCATAACAAGCTGCACACAGCCACCGAAAATATAAAAGTTTGGTTATCTGTTTTAAATTCCAAAACATTTGAATGAGAACGATGTTTGGATCGATAGCTGTAATCTTTACCTTTATACATATTCAAATGAAACGAACGCTTACTCCAGTTTGTTTAAATTTATTATGAATTTTAACGTTGACCGTTCTTACGATATTGATATATAATGACGAATTATAATACCATAGTTATGTTTTAAATATAGATTTAGATCTCAAAATTTATCATTTTTTCGCCTAGTTCGAATAATCTAACCCTTTCCACTACGTATCTCCGAAAGTTTCGAATAATCTAACCCTTTCCATGGCGTGTCTCTGAAAACGTTAGGATATGTTTCCATATTCCATAATGGAGCAAACCGGTGTGATTCATACTGGACGAATTGCGAAAGTTTTACGTGATTGTTTTCAAAGAGCGATTAGAGCTCGATAAATTAATACTTTTCTTCGCTATTACCGTCTAAACACATGCGAAACAATGTCTGAAAGTACCAAATTCTTTGAAAGCACGCATCCTTGAGGAAAAAGGATATACAAACATGTATTAGCTACATTTATCCGAGGTATTCTTGACTTTCAACATTAGTTCCAAGCTCGTATGGGAAAGGAAACATACTATACAATTATTCAATAAAAATTGTTGACAGTAACGAAGTAACCGATTTTTTAATTTTGCTCCATTACTTAACATATTTTCCCGACGAGACAACTCTTGATAGAGGGGCTACATTATCGTATCTAACTTTAGCCTTGGCGTGCCGGGAATGAGCTTACAACATGAGAGTGATTCAATGTCAATAATGCTGATAGACTACTAGATACGATAACGTAGCCCTTCGGTAAACACTTGTCTCGTCAAGGCTACGATTCGTATGAATTTTTTTAGTAAAATTTTTGATCGTATATTCATTTTTATTTGAAACTCAAAAGAAGATGCTGTTTCTTTCATACTGTACATTTGTATACATAATGTATATTGTTTACTGTGACGAATTTGTGGATATGAATACGTCTTACTTATTTACAACATACATTGTTCATCTGTTTGTTTTACAGCGGTGGATGAGTGTGTTGTCCACTTGTGAAATACGTCAGATACACTATATACGCATAAGGAAGGAAATATTTAAATATGTATAATGAACCTTGAAAGTTGAGATAAATATCTGAAATTTACAATTCCTTATTAACTAGGACATATTCATAACTTCTGATATTTGAACAAAATTATACCTCCCTTCATATCAGAAGAATACACACAAAGAAGATTTATTGTGAAAAAAATTCTTAACTTTTATAAAAACCAAGATGTATGCATTAGTGTTAAGAAAATATGAAATATACGCGTTAACTTATTTAATATTCAGTATACCATAAATTCTTTTCTGGGTTTTTCAACTCTTAAGACAAACTGGGTTTTCTTTGGCATTATTTATGCCAGATACAATGTATGAGGGATTTCACGCTGAACAAATACCAGGATTGACAAAGTGTGTCCAACAGTTATAGTGACTTAAAAATGGGAGAAGTAGTCTAGAAAAGAAATACGGTTGCTGAGTTATTTCGAATTTAGTCTTTAGAATTGCTTGTAAAAACTGATATGATATGTTCACAAACTAAACGGCAGTAGTAGGTTTTCAGCATAGCTGTAGAACTGCTGAGAAAATGTAGAATAAATTCATATACTCCGACGATATATTGTGTCACTTTCTGAGTTTTGTCATACAAAGCCAGATAGTTTCCTTCACATGGTGATTTTCTGTATATCACGTGCGATTGTTGAGGAGGATCGTTTAAGTCAAAATTTACGTGGATAATAAAACTTAACTAATTATTTCACAAGCAAATGATAAGAATTATTTGGTTTGGCGAGAGATTGAATATATTGTGCTTTGTATAATGCTTCTTTTTAATACTCAAAAGAAATGTTCGATTTATTTCTTGCTTCAGTTGTCTTCGTCCTTAAAATATATGGATCATTTTAGTGGGTTTCAGTCTGCGGTTTTCTAATTCCATGTGTAAGATTCGCACCCGTGGTGCCTTATTCTAGATAATCATATTAGATGTAACTGCAAAAAATCCCATTGTCTCTTCAATTAGAACAGATCGAAATAAATTGTATTGAATGTTTCAGCTTCACTTGTAATGACTTCCACAATGTACTTATTAGAAGTAATGACTAACTAAATAAAACCACCCTGTGAGAAGTATACCGACACAAGAGTAAAAGATTCAAGGATTTTCAGACATAGAAAACGTTTAGTTTTATATTTATTTTCTCTTTGAAATTTATCTTTTCATATGTTATTATTGTTCAAAAATTTCTTGTCATTTCTCTGCAATATTCATATATTTGACACTTTTACTTTTTCAGCAGTATCAATTAGCACAACGCCTGGAAGGATTTATCCTTGTCCAGTATTTTTTAGTACGGCGACTATAATGGTCCAACATTTGTAACCAACAACCGTCATGACTATGTTTCAAAAGTCAAGAATGTGGGTAGGCATAAAAATAATGTGTACAGTGCTTGATGTCCTGTGTATACCTTTTACATAATTCTATTGCCTAGAATAATGCTTTAGACAAATGAACGGCACCGTTGGATGATGTGTCAAAATACCTATCATTGCCCTTACACAACCTATTCTCATCTGGATGGTAGCTACTCTGTTCTTATGTTTTTACATATAGTGCAGTGACCAAGTGAGAACATGCGGCCTAGTTAAGGAGTTTAATTTCACTTCCGAACATATGGCTACATTTTTGGTTATTGTAAAGCCGGATGTCTACTAATTTATTAAAAAAATTAATGTCGATGTACGTTTTACAATTATATATACATGCAATAGCAATCAATCACTATATCGAAAACCTTGTACATGATATGAACGTTAATTCAGTCAGCATACAGTTATTATCGGAACTTTGTATTCATGTGGCGAAGACTAACATATTAGATGGTAACTTGAATTAAACTAACTACAAAATTTAGGTCGTACCACAAGATGCAAGTCTTACTAAAAGGGTACTTGAAAACGGAATAATTATATGCCATTCTTCTTAATATCTACTTAGTATTTGTTAAATTAGGAAATTGATATTTCAAAATTATAGCTCGTAACACATCCCACATATTTTTGACTTTTTGAGACGGGTAAAAATGCTGGGACACAACATTCATAAACAAATTTATTGGACATGAGTTTCCTGACAATATCCACATCTGTTCCTGTATTACTTTCCATCGAGTTTAAAAAAGTCGGTCATAAATATGTGAAAATTTAGGCGAATACGCTGTTACTAGGGTAAACAATCTATACTGCATACTGTTATATTCCATTTATATTCCATGTAGTTTTCTAAAATTTGATTAACATGTTAGCAGGGATATGTGGGACGGACGGACGGACGGACATCATTTACCCGCCCTCATCTGTCAGAAGGAAACAGTAAGGAAGTCCATTTTAGGTATTTCCAGTGGTACCTTTCTCTGGAAAAGTGTTTATTTGAGTAGATTTACCAATTCTCTGTATACTCTGTCATTAACCACCATTTCAACAAAATGCAGTTGTTTTACTGAAGGGCATGTTTTCGCTACATTTGAAAATAGCGTTAAACATTGTTAGGAGTTTTTCTTCAATTTACACTATGTTTAGAATTAGCTTAATCAAGATCATTATTATTTTTTAAAAAACTTCAAATTACTTGATTGATATAAACAAAGTTATTTTTATCGACAGAGAAACTTATTGCCTATTTTTTCAAACAGTTTATTAGTTCTTAAGAAATTGATAACGATAATTTTCATGTCTGGTTTCAGAAGATTAAATTTCAGTAATTTCAGTCTTTGACCTTTGACATCGTATTTTTGAAAATAGTGACTAAATTTTACTTTGACGACAAACATTTTAAGATAGTTTAAACATTTTGAATTTCAATGGTATCATATCTTCTCTTGTCACTGCACTATAGTTCGACCTCCATGGAAATTTAATTTTAAAATTTTTGTTTGTAAATTCAATATTTTCTCATCGTAAATGTTTCACTTCGGACTAACAACTGCTGACTTTGTATACCTGGTCTCTGTATCTCAGTCGCTATTGTTCCCATGATTTTTCGAACAGGGGTGGCTATTGTCAAGAAAATCACTCGAAATTGTTACTAACAGTATAGATTTGTTGTGTAACCTCTTTAATGATGTACTGTGGAAATATAACATGGAACTTTAAAGCAGAGGAAATTTTCTCCATGCACTTCACCTAGACTTACCATTTTCGGTTTGAAATACTTTTTTCAGTTTGCCTGTGTTGAAACGTCATAGCATAAATTGTTTCTTTTTTTAGAAAAGGAATTGTCGTTCACTGACATCTTAATACAAAAACAAACAAAAAAAAATACAAAAAAAGTTTGAGTAGTGAAAATCTCATCAAACACTGAAATACTTCTCTTGTATCAACTTCCAATAAGAACTATACGAGTGTCAAAACTATTATAGTAACTGCTCACTGAAATTATGAAGTATTTTATGAACAGAAGAAAGATTACCCCCATTAGTTTTTTTTAAAGAATTGGAGATCAATTCGAAAAACATTTCACAAGATGTAATACAAAGAGATTTCTTTTAAATCGGCATCGTGGTGGAGATCCGCACCATTGAAGTTTAAGGTTTACTATCGTATCTTAATATATTTAACATAATAAAAGTTTGGCGTCTACAACGTCACATAACATAAAACACTTCTAAGTTAAATCCATTCCACTAAAGCCTTATTAAAAATGTTTGCTACAGGAAAACAGTTATTTAGATTAAAATACAGTGAACACTTTAACAGAGGCCGAGTGATCACTCTCATTCTTATCTTAACTTGGGTTTTATTTCCTAATGAGGATTAGCACGACTGAATTTTTTCAGTCTAAACCAAATGACCTGAAGTTAAGCCCAAGATGATCGTAAAAATGTTACTAGTAAGCTACTACTGATATAATTTTGATAAATTGTTAGCCCAGTGGCGTCCATGTCCGTTTCTGGCAGTCAATATAATATACATGTTTGTATGCCTGAAATAGCGATACTGTTACCACTACACGTATAAAAGGTATTTGTGTTAAAGATACACAATCTAAAAAATGTTTGCTTTGTTGGATATAGGTTAAACGCCAATGTTAGCGATATCGCGGTGACAATTCCGTTTTATCAGTGGAGTTTCCCGAGAAACAATTGAACTCAGGAGAGTAATTGAACAACTATATGACATTACGTTCGAGTCGACTGCATCTTTGCTATTGCTTTTGCCCGACGTCCAGCACAAACCCAACCCTAAGACGTTAGTGTTTTGTATAGGTAAGTGACTATTCGACAACCAAGGCGTCCGACGTGCCTAAATAGGTTATGGATGAAGGATGTATTCAGTCCATCAATTCACTAGAAATAATATAGCATAAAATTCGTTTATATTGCAAACATAAAAAACGGAAGTATTTCCTTTTAGTCGTAGTTAGTCGTTCCTTACATAGTGATATTTAGTAGGCAAACTGTTGCAAGGCAGTTTTAATTCACTACTAGTGTACAAAGGACGATATTATGAATTCGCTTAATTACTTTTACTTTGTTTGTAAGTAAAGCTTATGCTTGCTAGTACATGAATTGGTTGAGTGCATGTGTGCTAGTGAATATTTGACCTCAGTTGAAACGTATGATACCAATTTCAGTGCGCACGACACGTGTTTCTGGAATAACCTTCATCAGGTACGCTCGAGGACAAAAATATTGTAAATGTACTTTTTGTTATGGAACTTCTAGTGGAGAAGTGTGCTTACATTATTGTTAATTATTTATAGAATGATGTAAATTTGGACTCTATATACAGCAACTGACTGTTTATGACAGGATGTTGTTTACATGGCCAATTATGCAACTTGACTTTATGAATCCGAAAACTCTGCTTAGGATGTATAGCCGGAATCTTGGAAATGGATTTTAAATGGTTTGGAAATAATTCATTTACACCAGTTTGGATAGTTTCCCATTACTACAAATAATATCCTATGACATTGAGCTTAGTTTTAATAATTCTAAAGGATATAACTTGAATTATTTTGAAGGATCATAATCTGTATTCGGACATTTAAGATCATTAAATTTGCAAGTGGAATTGTGGCCTAAAATCAGGCCAGACATGTTCGCTATTCTTTTATGAATATTTCTTAGTAACTGTTATTTTTGTAATAAAAGTATAACATCATTGGCTTTGTTAGTTACATCTTTTGCTAGTGAAATTCGCATCATAACAATGACTATGAACAAAGTCCGTTTGGATCAATGAATTAATTTGTAATAAAACCTTATGACATTTTCTTATAGTTTTTCTCATTGTCTCTTTACATAAATAGTTAATGGATCACCAGAATATTTTATTACTGAATCCGGAAGACTTACATAAGTACCAATTTATAAATAAAATAACAACAACTGTAGTAAGCTATAAATAATCATCTTAAATTTCAAAACAATATAAAACACCTGATTATTATAAATACAAATGTGATGAAAAAATGAATGTCATGAAATAAAACGACGTCAACACAGCCACTAAACAGATTGATAAGATCAAATTAGTAACCATCATCAAAGGCATCCCTTCGTGCTGGTTAGTGGCTTGTTTCCACAGGTAAATGTAACGGTAAAAGGTAAAATTTGTTTAGGATAAAATATCATCTATATACAGGACAAGCTAAAAATATGTTTACATTGAAAACAAAATGAAAAATTTAGATAGATTTCCAATACCTTAAATTGTTGATATTTCTTCCAAGGATAACCCATGAAAGCGTTCCTGCTTATTTCCAATTGGGTCCTTTAAAGCGATTAATATTGATAATATTATGGCTGTTGGAAATAGGGTATGACAACTAAATTAATATCTTTAAATACAGATTACAAGCAAGTTTAATATTAATTTTTTTTTTAAAATAGTTAACACTACTTAGGTGGACTTTTATTTCTTTTTTGAATTTGTATATGTCAGAAATAGATTTGATGTGGTTAGGAAAAGAGTTCCAGTCTTTCATTGCATTGATGAAAAAAGATGAAGATTCTACCTCTTTGATTTTTGGAACCACGAAGTTGTATTGACTTAATCTGGTGTTATATACATGATGTTCAATTACTTTAATGAAATTTCTTTTTTGTTTTTGTTTTTTTCTTTTTTTTCAATATGAGTAACATTTGTTATTATAAATTTTATGTGCATGGCCTAATCTTAATTCTTTTACTCAATTATTCAAAAATCCAATGCTTGACAGTTCTTATTGGTGAACACTAAATCGAGGTCCCATATTTTTATTAAATGTTACTGTTTTATTTTGGGCAATATAAAGTTTGTTTGTGAGGGTCTGCGATAGCCGTCATAAGATAAAGAGCAAGAATAATGAAAATAACTTTGAACTAGAGCCATTGTAAGTGTTTAGCGTGTTTCTGACGATACGTACATGTAGCTGGCTTTCCGATGCATAAATTTCAGTGTAGAGTTAACTTGTTTGATAGTGGAGTTAGCTGTTATTTCTCCAGATAAGTTTAATCTATGTCTATGCCTAAATATTTAACTTACTGTGATTTAATTATATGATCATCATACTCGATCTGAAAATCTGTCACTTTCTTTAATTTACGTTTTCGCCCCGTGGTTACCCGGGGTACAGAAATAGGACATAGGTTCTCCACCTTGCGGAGCAAAACCCCTCCTAAACGGAATGTCCACCGTTTGTGCAGGATCATAAATACACAACTAACGTCCGTCGGATGGGGACGTAAAATCCGAGGTCACATGTTGGGAGAATGCCACACCCTGCACGTTAAAGAACCCTTGTAACAAAGCTCTTCGTGAGTGGTCCGTAAGTGGCCA
>JAOXYI010096877.1:0-12164 GCA_028566495.1 Lithophaga antillarum | reverse complement strand
TTAACTTCTTCTCGTCCTGAATATAGCTGAAATATTGCTCGCTGGACGTTAAACAACAATCAATCAATCAATCAATCTTGGGTAATCTCTAAGCTTTACTTTAAGTGCTGGTCGCAAATCTAAGAGGACCGTCACCAAGTGACAAAGTTTAACATAGCACTCAGAAGGAAATATCTATAAAATTGTTTTTTCTCTGTAACTACTGAACGGAATGGAAGCAAAGTTGGTAGCAATGATCCTTGGATCGTATTCTACAAAGGTTGTACTTTCCGTGCCGATCGGAAATTCAGCATGGCTGACAGGACGAATAATATGTCGTGATTGGCTGAAATAACAAGGCTGATGGAACTGTAATGTTATTATAATGTTTCTTAGATGGTGCTCTACCAAGTCTGAATTTTTGTGCTGATCAGGTGACCAACCACCACCAAACAAAGTTTAACATAGGAATCAATTAGAAGTGACTAAAAAGTATATTTGTCTGAAGCCACCTGGCGGATTGGAAGCAAACTTTGCAGGATATTTACTGGATGGCATTGTGCAAATTTTGTTCTTTTGGTGGCAATCAGAAATTCAGTATGGTTTCCAGGGCGAATTATGTGTTCTGATCGACTGCAATTTCAACAATCTTCTTGTCAGAAGCATGGAAATCTAATACTGTCATAGTTTTGCTTAGATGGACCTCTAGGAGGTTTATACTTTTTGTGTTCATCAGAATCCAAAATGGTCGCCACCGCGGGACAGATTTTAACATTGAATAGAATGAGAAGAATACAGAGGTTCATACGTCACACATCTGTAACACTGCAGGTTTTAAACGGACATTTTCATTATTATTCAATATTTAATAAAGTTTGAATTGTTTTAATAAATTGTATAAAGGTGTAAGCTGTACTGGTCTTGACCCGGGGTTAAAATATGTCTTGTACTAAGTTCGTGATAGCAACTGGACATTAATTATCATGTGATATTATTCGTGACAACCACTGGTACTTAATTATCATAATGACGTATTGTCGTACATAGAAGTGAACGGGAGAAAAAGTAATGGCCGTAGTTTAATGGACACTTGGACAATAAAATAAAGTTAGTACCTTGTTTTATTACCCACCGGTCATGACCAGTACTATGTATAAATATCCTGAGTCTTTTAAACTCAGGGAGAAAGCGTTATGATTTTGCGCTAGTAACTTCGTTAAAATTAAAGTTCGTTATTTTGTTATTCGTACTCGTTGTCTTACAGCGATATTATGATATTACCCAGCAATATCATGATATAATCTATATCAATGAAAATATTAAATATAAAAATGATATGAAATATATATAGAATCTTAAATGATATTTTTCATATCGCATACTAGAACAGTCCGATAAGTTTCCGATATCAATTACCTGATAACACGCGTAGCACATGCAAAGCTGCCCTGATTTTAGTTGATTGTGTCCCTCTTTTTGTTGGTATTGTTATTTCAAGGTTTTATTTTTTATATGCTACATAGGTGATATTCTACACGAACTTTTACTTTTAAGTTGCTAATACGGCGTTTCAAACCAATAGGAGATTCATTATTACGACTATTGAATGTTTTGTGCTGATCAAACATTCAATGTGATGGTCTTTAGGCAAAATTATTTATGATAGGCTGACATTTGCAAAATCTTTTCGTTTCGAAACCATAGGACATATGAACAGAAACTTTACAGACATTACCTACTGGTGATTCACCAAAATTTTTATGTCAGCTTGCCAAAGGCTCTTTTGCTATCACTTGGCGTCCGTCATCCATCCGTAAACTTTTCACATTTTAATCTTCTTCCCTGAAATCATGGATTGAAATGAACCAAAAGTTTGCAGGAATGATATATGGAAGCTCCTTAACAAAGTTTATTTATTTTGTGCCAATCAGACAACTAACATTGCGGCCACAAGCAATTCTTGTTTGTGATTGGCTGGAATTTAAAAAAAAAATCTTCTCCTCTGAAACTGCAAGGCCAAAGGAATTGTAACTTTGTAGGAATAATTATAGGAAGTACTTTACAAGGGTTCCTCATTTTATGTCGATCGGACGCTTAACATGCCCCATGCTCAATTCTTGTTTCTGATTGGCTGAAATTTTAAAGCCTTCTCTCTTCTGAAACTAAAAGGCCAAATGAATTTTATAACTTTGTAGGAATGATATATGAGAGGTCATTTACAAGCTTCCCCATTTAGTACCGATTGGACATCCAGCACAGTGGATTGGAGGTCCTTTACATAGTTACCGTGTTTCTTGCCAATCGGGCTTCTAACATGTTGCCAAGGGTTATTCTTGTTTCTGATTGGCTGAAATTTTAAATTTTCTCCTCTGACACTACAAGGCCAAAGGAATTTTATAACTTTGTAGGAATGATGTATGGCAGGCATTGCAAATTTTTATGATTTCCCATCGATTGGACATCTAACATGGCCCCTTGGGTAATTCTTGTTCTGGTTGGTTGAAAAATCTTCTTCTCTAAAACTACAACCCAGTGAACTGTAACTTTATAGGAATAATGTATGGGAGACTCTTTACAATTTTTTTCTCATTTCGTGCACATCTAACATAGCTGCCACTGTTAAGACTTGTTTATGAATGGGTTAAATTCTAAAATTCCTCTCCTCTGAAACTACAAGGCAGATAGGACTGTAACGTTGTGGGAATGTATGGAGGGTCCTTTACAAATAGTCATTTTATGCTGTTTAGAAATCAACTCTATACTTTGCTGATAAAGTCCTTAAAGTTTTATCTCAAGTCTATGCTAACCACCCAAATAAAATAGAAACTATATTGCTTATGCAATTTAAACTGAAATTATAGAAACCTTGTGCGAGACCATTAGGGCAAATGACCAAAAGCTTTGCAGAAAGGGGTCCTAGGTGGTCGAGTGGGTAAGGTTGCTGACCTGTAACCACAAATCTAACACGCTGTCGTCAGTTAGAGCCTCGCTCGCCCGGCTTCATGTATTAAGGTTTCCAGACACCTACCTAAGTTCGGGATTTCACCGGTCAGCTGGTTAACTGTCCGGTTTTCCTTAGTCTGGTAGTCATCATATAGCTGAAAAATTGCTGAAAGTGGCGATAAATCCCAATAGCCCACCTTTCCAGAAACGATCTATATGGTCGCTTAAAGAGTGTCCTCTTTATGGTCGGACATTCAATATGGCCGCCAAAGGCCACAATGGTTTCTGGCCTTTTTGGGTGGGGTCGCTTCATCGTATTTTAAATATCCAGATTCTGATATTTTTCTTCATAAGAATATGATGAATTAAATAGTGATCACTGTGAAACTAATCGAAGAATAATTTAAGTTATATTGCAAATTAAACATAAAGCTACCGATATGTGATAATAGATGGGAGTCGTTCTGGCATTTTTAGAATTATTATGAACATCTGTTGTATTCCATATTTAATTTCCATCATAATAGAAATATATAAACTGGGTTCACATTTACGAGAATAATCATATCCATATGCTTTTGCGGAAACTCTTTGACAAAAATGCATAACTTCAGTTTGTATTTCTTCCATCCGCTGAAGTATAACATTCTGTTAGGGATTCGCAAACACACAGATTATAAAGTTTACATGATGAGTCTACGTTCACAAATTGTATGATAGAAGTTGTAAAACAAATTGTAAGATTTGGAATGGGGAAATTTGTATTAGACTCTTCCATAAAATGCACATGAGCTGTACAATTTACCAACTTCTGAAATAGAGAATAGGGAATAGTGTTAATTAGATAAAACTCTTTTTCAGATCGTTAATTTCAAACAACCTTGTGTGCAACTGTTCAGTTGTTCCCTTTCGAAGTTGGATTTTAGAGCGGCCAAGAGTAATAGTTGAAGGCGCTCAATGCAGTGATAGAAATGAACAAGAAATTACTGAACTACAAACAGATGAGTTATGCAGTAGTGAGTTAAAAAAAAACAACAGAGTTTTGCCTTTCACTTTTAATTCTTATTTCTTAGTTGTCTTGTCTTATTTGGAACTTTTCGATTGACGCAGTGGTACAATGTATTTTATGCAAGGATAGAACAATTGCAAGTCATCTCATAAATTGAATTAAAGATAGTTAGGTGTAGTACCAACCTAACACAAAGTTATCTTCAACCAGCCAGCTGGACTGCTTTACTTGACAGGTTCTTGACTGTTAATATGTCAACTTGACATTCTAAGGTGTCATCTGCGTAACAATGCTACATTATTAAAGACTTTTCGAACTTTTATTTTAAATAAGTAAATTCTTGCAATACAGAAACAGAATAATTCAGTCTATGTGGGTCGTAAATTGCAAATGAAACTTTTACATCTACAATGTTTATTTTATTTTCAACAACAGCAAGTTTGCCGACGACTCCATTGTCAAAAGCGACGGCTAAATCTACTTCAAAAGCTAATATTCCAAAGCATGCACCAAGTCAGATGTCAACAGGACAAGTGTCAACCATTACAACAGCTAAAATTTCAAATGAGGATGTGCAACCACAAAGTCCCAGCACAATATTCACTTCTACTTCATACACTCAAACAGGTATACGTATTTTTTTCCATTAATGTTTTTAAAAGATAAATGTTGTATGACATTCTTTATTATTTTTTCATATTTGGATTGAAAAAGAAATCGTGTCTAATGTATATGTATTTTATAGATGGCAGATAGTTTTCAATTATCGTATTTCCCTATGCCTAATCCACCTTGCTCAGCCGCTCAGTATTGTCGTATCACGGTTTTGTGACGTCAGAAATGTTTGACCCGAAGTTGATACGTTTGACCCGAACTTATCACCGAGATCATAATGTTTGACCCGACGTTGATGAGTTTTGACCCTAACTTATTACGTATACTTCCGGTTAGCTTGCAAAACATAGAAACGCTATGGTTATAATACATCACATCACATAATACATCACATCATATTAACACCTGATGAACAGGACTAACTTCAAAGTGATGATTGGAGAAAGTTATAAAATACAAAACATGTGCAACCACACTATAAACTTATTTACATTCTATACATGTCCATCTGGCCCCAACACTTCAATCTTGGAGCCTAATGAAAGACTGGTCCATATGGCTGTAAAACGTCAGTCTTGAAGCCTAATAAAAGATGGCCGTCCATTATGTACATCAACTTGGCTGTAAGACTAGAGTTTCGTATCCTCATAAAATATAATCTACCATAATATTTATAAATCAAAACTTCAAAACAAGTCTTGAAGCCTAGATACTGCATATAATAAAATAATGCAACAATATGAAAATCTGAATTATTTGCAATAAACATATAGAAACAAAATTCAAATTACTAATCAAGAAAAAAAACAGAGTACATACTGTCGAGAGCCTAAAGCTCGACGCACAGCGATATACCATAAATACACAATACTTATATATCCAATGTTCCATACAAGACCTTCAGTCAAGAAGCTGAGACAAAGACGTCATAAAAACCGGTATAGAAACACATGTCGGGGGCCTATAGCCCTACATACACAAGTTCGAAAATCACAGATATCTAACAGCATCCATAAAATTTAGTGGCATTGGTGTTGACCATATCCATCAATTTTGGAAATGACAAATTCAGTATACTTGAAATTTCAGCGGCAACAGCATGAAAGTTCCACGGATGATTTATACAACATTTCGGGTAAGGTGATAAAAACGGAGCATCAGACTCAATAAGAAGCTGGTCAGTGTCCAAGTGTGCAATTACAGTCCTGAGTTCCTGATTTTATACAACCTTCCCGGTTATCCCAAAAACCACATTCGAGAGAGTATTGTGCCATTTTCTCAATTCTGGAAGGTTCTCGGTAAAGCTATAACGATGGATAAGGATGGCTTGTCATATCCAGCTCTGTAATTATTCGCAACACTCTGTCAGCTGCTTCACCGGTTCCAGAGTCACGGCAATGTAATACGACTGGTTTATTTTGCCATTATCAACATTTCTGTCTGCGTTTCCTCCAGATATATGGTCATATGCCAGCGACATAGCTCTTCGTCTCTGCAAGGGTTTGGTGAACAGTATTCACATTTGGAGGGTAATTTCTGTTCTGATGTACCTTCCAGTACAATGAGGGTGTATTCCAAAGGATAACTTTAATTCTTTGGCATCAGCAACTTGGACTGTCCATTTACCCAATCCAGAAGACATAGTTGTCTACGGTATAAATTAGATGGTTGTTGTTGAAGGTTGCTACCATTGATTTTATCGATGTAACAGCTTGTCCAAATGAAAGTGTGTATCAGTGAAATTGAATTCGGTTTGAATGCCCACAGGTAGTGTAGGGTTGATATTCATTCCATATTCAGTCAGACTTTTTTCATTGGTTCTGAAGATTTCATGACGACAGTGATCAAAGGGGGCCAAAATACTAGATATAATTTGTAATACAAATAACATGATTAGGTTGTATGATTGAAAACTCTGTCAACGGACGATTACTGCAGTGGTAACTATAAAATTCGCGCATACCTTTCTCTCTTTCCAAAAATGCCCCCTGAGTTGGGATTAACTGTCTGTCCAGAACATACTGCAACAATGCCCGTAAATCAGGAAGATTCAACTACTCCTTCAGGAGATGAAGGGAACCATTTTTCAACTGGCATGTATGGAGCTTCTCGTCGTTGCAGCCTTCATGTTGAAGGGTATGTAGCTTGGTCACGTTCAATGCATAGGGCTCCTGCTATTTGCAAATCCAGCAATCATTTACTCCTGACCAGTTTCAGGGAAGATGAGTCTCCAACCTAACCTTTCCTTTCATTCTCAAGTGGCATAGTGGACAACAAAACTTTCCTCTGGGTACGGGCATCACTGCAACATGTCGTTCCACACCGCCAGTTGGTCCACCGAGTCCAACAGTCACTGATACTGTCCTTTCAGCTGACCTTGCTCCAGTGTCAGTAGAGCCTAAAGCACTAGCCTGATATGGAGCATACTCCAGAACAACTACCCTTTGACTCTTAAAACTTCCTTCCATGCAAGCAGAGCATCCTCCTCCAAAACGACTACCTTTCTACCCTCAAAACTTGCTTCCACTGCCACCTCACTACCAGGATCTCCCAATTACTCATGGTCTGTGAACTACTCCATATCAGAGGAACGGTCCAGCGAAATTAGTTTTCTCTGAATCCTGTGAAGATGGCGGTGCTTCGTCAAAAACTATGAACTCCTCGTCGTCAAGCATCAAGTTTTCCTGAACATCAGACATTTTCCTGTTGTTGATTGTACGATCTGTAATATTTAAATAAAATTAGTAAATAACTGTACTGTACAACTAAAGAATGGTAAAAAGATAGTCTGTACAACTGTGAAATATTAAAGTCTATGTTCTTTGAATTTATCTGGTGCCCGAGCTCTTCTTCCAGATCTAGTTCTCAGGTTTTCAGTAACCAGTGTCTGTATCCAAATTCTCTGCATTTGAATCTGTATCTGTATTTACCAAATCTATGTCCTCACTATATGGCAATGTAGCGTCCGGGTCATACAGACCCACCATTTCTGCATTTTCATTATTGTCACAGTCATTAAAAAACTGATGTCTCAAGCGACGAAGCCAAATGGGTATATCTCTATCTGTGGAAAGTTATAGTCTGTCGTGGTGAACTAATTGATCCCCTTGTCGGTCCCTAATTTTAAATAAAGGTGGATTACTTTGTACTACAAGATATGGTCCCATCCATGGTGAGCGTAATTTTGTACTTTGCCCTATTTTCGTTCTAGAATCCAACTTGTATACAAGGTCTCCTGGTTCATATGAATGCTCTGAGAGTCGTAGACATTTTGTCGATGTTATGCTACACGAAGATTCGATCTTGCCAATTCATGTATTTCTCTAATTGTTGCTGTTATTTCTTCTACCCAATCTTTCGGTTCAAGTACCGGTTTATCAGCAGTCCCCAACATTAAATGAACTGGTTGTATAGTTTTTCTGCCAAGCATCAATTTATTTGGGTGTATCCGGCTTGCCGATGAAATGCAAAGCCATTGGAATGTAAGGAAAATCACGGTCCCATTGGCTATTGTGTTTTCTGATAAGACATCTAATCATTTGTAATACAGTTGTGTTATAGCATTCTATCTGACCATTAGAAGCTGGATGGTATGGTGTTGTCCTATTTCCAAAGATTCACAGAGGGCTTTAAACAGATTGGATACAAAAGTGATATAGAAGAATTATCAGACAATCTACATTATCAGTAGCCAAGAAATTTCTTTTACACTTCATAGTTACCTTGGTTGTCCGTTAGCAGTCATCATTAACGCATAGTTATTGCCTTCCTTACTGGTGTTACATGGCCCCAGAATATCTAGATAGATTCGTTCTATTGGGTAGCCTGCATGAAAAGACTGTAAAGGCGCTTTTGGACGAATATTTGGCTTTTTGTTCTGATTGTAGATGTTATAGGTACGTACGTAGTCAATACAATCGTTTGTCATGTAATACCAAATAAAGGACTATTTATTCTTTCTGAGGTTTTCTGTTTTTCCAAATGACCTGACAACTTAGTTTCGTGGCAGTGTTGTAAAACTTCTTTAAGTAACTTTGAAGGCACTATCAAACAGACTTCTATCTGATCTTTCCAGCCACCGGTAATGTAATACATCATGATGGATCTCCAGACATTGACGACATAGCCACATTGCTCTGGTAACTGGACTATGTAATCTGAACTCTGACTGGGATGGCTCCTCATCAGCTTCTAGCCATTCAATAACAGGACAGAGATCTTTGTCATCCATTTGCATTTCACGAAGCTCAGTTGTTGTACATGTTGTTGCCCAGTTTGTCATGGGTGAATCATCTTCCAGATCTTCCAATGCGAAAGTGAATCTTAAGTCTTCCTAAGGTAGTGCTGCATCAGGATCATCATCGTTGGTCATGATATTAGTTACTATAATTGCATATTTAGCACTTTCAATGGACTTTCATGACAGCGGAACAACATCATCCACATCATTCCAAATCGAGACCATTGTTGATGTGCCCTCATACAATAACTGCATCCTCCACATGGTAGAAATTCTGGACTGGACCCTGAAAAATAACAGCCGCATTCTTTCTTATCGTCTGATAATCGGCACATAGCTTCTGTGTTGACATGTGTTTTCCCATTCAATACACAATTTCCATATCAAATTGTTCCAATCATTTTGCTAACTGTTCCATAATGTGTTTAAATCTCAGGAGCCATACTAAGCTATTGTGGTCCATGCGCAATATGAATCTTCGGTCCAATAAATACTGTCTGAAATGACGACAAAATTTGACTACTGACAGCAATTTTTTCCGTGTTGAACAGTATTTTCACTGGAGCTTTAGTGTTACATGGCTAGCATAGCTAATTACTTTCTCTTTACCGTCTTCCATCTGAGACAATACTTCACCAATAGCAAAATGTGATGCACCACAGTCCAGGACAAAATCGTCATCTGGTGTCGGATAGGTTAAACATGGAGCAGTTGTTAATGATTTCTTTGCTTCTTGAAACGCATTTTCATGTTGTGAGTCCCAAATAAAGTCCTAAGCATGAGACAAACTGTCATTTATGCAAAATTCTCTATATGATAACTATGGTAATTCAAGAATCCCAAGAAGGACATCAATTTTGTTTGATTCTTTGGAACTTTCAAGTTTTTGACTGCTTTTATTTTTGCTGGCGATAAAGCAACCCCATCAGCACTAACAACTTTGTCCAGAACTTCTACTTTTCTCTGAAATAGTTGGCATTTCTTTGGTTTTAATTTTAATGTGTAATCGCGGAAACGCTGAAATGCATTTCGAAGATTCTGAAGTCCATCTTCAAAACTTTTACCCAAAACAATCATATCGTCGGGGTAGACTGAGACTTGTGTCCATGTTAATCCTCGCAATACTAGCTGCATACTCTCTGAAATGTTGCTAGTGCGTTGCACAATCTCATGCCCATGCGATTGTGTTCGTAAAGACCGTATTTGGTTGTAAATGCAGTTTTTTATCATCCTTTTCAACCTCAATTTGATAATAACCTTGAATCATATCCAATGTGCTGAAAAAACTGTTCCTGTAATGTGTCCAAACAATCCTCAATGAATGGTAACGGATCTGCATCTTTTACAGTCCGGTCATTCAGGTCTCTATAATCGATACACCATCTTACACTTCCATCTTTTTAATACTGGGGCAGATGCCCAGTCGGATGTAGACGGTTGTTTTACCCCGGCCTCTAACATCTTTCTTAGGTGCTTTGCTTCCTGTTCCTGAAAACCTAAAGCTGTTCTTCTCATCTTATGCTTTACAGGTGGTGCATCTTTGGTATCGATTTTATGTTTTATATCTGTTAAACATCCAAGATCGAAATCGTGTTTGTCTAGTGTGATCATAGCAGCAGTATCTACTACTGCATTTACATTAAATAAAGCAAACGAAATATCTTTTTCCGAGAAGACCAATTTCTACGAGCTGTTGTCCTATCGAATAGGCAAATAAAAGATTCCCAATGTAGGTTTACCATGACCAGTGAATACGGCCATTTTCGGCATTTGTGGACTACTATTGCGTGATCTGCTGTGTGATCGACTGGTCCATCTGGAGTAATCCTCTGTATCCGAATCTGAACTATCTGAAGAATAGTTCCTAGATTGTTCCGCTTTCTTTTTGATGGTTTCCTTCTCTGAGTATGGGACTCTTCCCCTGTGTCTATGTTGGAACTTTCGGTGGAATTATTTCTAATGTTTTTTCTTCAGAACCATTTTTCTGCTTAGCCGACTCACTTCTTGATTTGAGTGGTGTCGAGGTTCCTTTAATCTACTTCCTTTTTCGACTTATGCTTACTTCTTGATCGCCTTTTATTGTCAGAAGATCCCTTCTTTACCTTAGTTTCATAGTAATCATCTTCATCTTCTGTATCTTGTAGCATGTCTTTATTTTTAGTGTTGGACTGTCGAACAGATGTATTGGTCTTTGCTTGAGCAGCTATTAAAGTCTGTTCTTTTAACACTTCTGATCGTGATGGTAGTCCGACATTTTCTTTTTGCACACTGAATTTCGTAGGCTTTCCATAGACACTATTTAATGGAATGACATTAGAAATCGCTTCTATCATTTCCATTTGATCGATTCCAACTCTTACTTCCTCTTTTCTTTATGTATTCTGGTGTCACTGTTTTTATTTCAGTTTTCTTTCCAGTTTCTATCATGTTAGTGATTTCCTCATATTTGTCTTTAAAAGTTTTGTAAACATTCTGAAGCCCTACATCAAATTTCTCTGACAGTCTTTTAGTCTCACCACTCATACCATGCATTTGTTGTTGAAATTCGTCGCCTTGGGCTTTAACTTATTCTACTTTATCCACTCTTGTGTTGCGATTTTCTGTAATGTTTGATGGAATGACAATGACGCCCTCTTTTTCCCAGCTTCTCCACGCCTCTAAGCTAATGTCTGTTAATCTATGCATGATCTCCTATTGTTAATACATCCATGTTTTTCTCGAAATTGTACTAATTTTTTGGGATTTGCCTGGCCCAATACCATCAACTTCTGAAAATTTTAATTATGTTGCTGTCTGGACATTAACTGGCATTTCTGTCACGTTTTTACCTATTTAAGAGAAAATCAGGCATAGAAAAAAATATTGCTGACAATGAAAAAGGAAAAGGAAAAAAGGTGATATCCTACAGATCTACTGATTTCAACTTGATTGAAACTAAACTACAGTTTTATTACATGAGAAAAAAATAATTGATACCGAACAGTGAAATATATATTAAGACATTACATGTAAATTTTTTTACACGGAGAGATGTTGTCTTATTTCCTTGTCATTTAAAACTGTTAGGTCTAAGCTGCTGTTAAGTATTAGAGGAACTTTTCAAAACATGGAAATAAATTCAGAAGAGTATTATATTTGAGTATTTCGGGAATTCAATCAGTAATTTTACAGCGGCAAACTGAATTTTACTGCTGACATGCTAGCACAGCAAAACCACTCCCTTCTGTTCATAGAATGTAGTTACAATTACATTCCTTGTATTGAGGGTGCATAAAGAACAACTCCAGGTTTCATGTTCTGCATGGTGAAAAAATAGAATAAGTACTCCCCAAAGAAAGTTCCTCTCCAACAGAAAGTTTACCAGCAAAATGATCACAT
>JAOXYI010096766.1:0-12165 GCA_028566495.1 Lithophaga antillarum | reverse complement strand
TAATACATAACGCGCTGGAATTACATGTAGAATTCACAAGTTGTCACTTGCTATTGATTGAATATGGTACTTACCGACCGCAGTTTGTAGCTTATAGTTACTCATCTGCCCGTGCCAAAGGATCTAGTACTTACCAATTATAACTTGTCGTTTATAATTACTCACCTGCCAGAGGGCACAGGGCATCTTTTTTTATACATGCACCTTCACCTTTTGGGTACGCTGGTAGCAGATCTACAGGGCTTGTTTTCATTAAGACTGAAACATTGTATCAGTGACTAAATAAATGGGTCTTTACGCCATTTTCAGTAATTTTTCACTACTTCGTTACGACCCATTTTATTGGTGGAGGAATCGGAAGCATCCAGAAAAATCCACCTACTTTTGTAAGTAACTAGCAAATATTATAGTGCAGTGCACTATCATTTTGCGATCGCATAAAGTCAGATGCAAATTCACAACTTGGATATTAGGCTACAGTGATCTGTACAGGTAGATATCACCAACTACCTAGATCACGGAGACCCATAAAATTGAATGATATAAAAACATGCACCTTATGTTGTCAAGAGATCTATATGGAATATTTTGGGGTTGCATTGATTTATATCATTAGCACATATAATAATAAGGATAAAGCTCGGTCACCTAACTGCAGTTTGATACATTTTTGATATACTGTCACCACAGAACGGCTCAAATTAAAAAGACAGAAAACATTATAATCTTGATATCTCTCCTATTTCGAACTAGAGAAAAAGATAAGCAGAACTATTGTCATTAAGAAATCTCGTAGTGGTCATGTACGTCCATGTATGTAGAAGTTGTTATGCGGATTGTTTTTGATTGCTAATCATCTTATACGTACTGAAAACTATCAGACACTGTAGTTAGATGATCGAAAATATCAATCTAAGTTATACCAAAACGAGGGGTATCGGTGGCTGAGTGGTCTAGATAGTTTGTCATAATTACTGTAGATCACCGGCTTGTCAACACTGCAGTTGTGAGTTCGAGCCTGGCTTGGCACAAGTTATGTCCAACTCCAGTCTTAATTATCAAGGATTACCAGTTTTCCTGCCGTAGGTCGGGATTCTCACCGGGTACTCCGGCTTCCTCTCCCAGTAAAAACTAGACACCATGGTATAGCTGCAAAATTGCTGAAATCAATCAATATACCAAAATGAATGCCAACTCTTTAAACGTGTTTTGTCTGCCTCATTAATCGACAAAAACTTTTCAGAGAATAAAAATAACTGTCTTCAATCAGCCTTTTCCTCTATCATTTTCTAATTTTGATAAAAACATAACTCCTAAATGTTAAGATAATTTATTAAAATTTTTACTTAGATTTTCATTATTGAAGCTTTGTGTCTGATATACGAATGATAAGATTTCCACTTTTATTAGGTGTTTTTAATCACAATATAACTTATCAATTCCTTGCCTATTTTAGTATTTAAAGGCAATAACATGTAAATATATATTTGGTGTAGTTTGTAATTCTGTACACACACTTTTTATAATTATTGTTATTCTGAGGGTTCCGAAAAATTGTCTTTTGAAAGGATTGAACCTTTCATAAACTACCAATATCGACTAATGAATTCTTGCTTTTCTTTCCAAAGATAAACGAGTGGTTTAAGGAGGGTATTATTTCAAAGATGGGTTGCGTGTACTTGATTTTTTTCTTCTTTTTTTTTTTTGCTTTCAGGTTGACGAGTATTACATCCAAATGTACTGCTTCTGAGCACGTATCAACAACTATTACAATGTAACAAAACGTTGATCCAACTGAAGATGCAATTTTCAATTTTGGTAAATATTTAAATAAGACTACGGTAGAAAACCAAGCTTTAATTTACAAAATTATGTTATAGATCAGTACCATAAGATAACACCAGGACAAACAACACAAAAAAGTTGGAGTGAGATAAGGTGCATCGACAGGTTAAAGGTCTCCTGCTTTTCATGCGACACCCGTTTGAAATATCAGTGTTTTAATTAAAATGTGTAGAACCATAAACTTAGGAGTAGGTAAAAGATGGTTAGAGTCTACATGTATAATAATACATGTATTTGTTAACGGTGATCGGTAACAGTTCTATAAAGACAAAAAGATGATTTTATTCGATAGTAATTTTACCAAGAATTCTTTGACAAAATCCCAAAATAATAAATAAATATTCCTAATTTCCGAAAGAGAGTATCGTCGAGCTATAAACCTCCTCTGTCTTCCATAAGATATGCCGCTATCTGTTACTAAAGGTAAATATTGGAAATAAAAAGACAGCATGGTATTCTGACTTACAACTGTTTTCCTCACGCAAAGCTTTGATCTCCTCTTCTGAACTTCCATACAGGAAACTAGCATCAAAATAGGATGTAATCAGATTTATTTGTTCTCTGTAAGCTGAAATAATATTAAATTGTATTATTGTATTATGTATTTAAGTTTAAAGTATGACATATATTAAAACAATAGTCATAGTTAATAACTTCACTATCCTGGTTTTGCCTTGATACCTTACAGCTGAAACTAAGCACGCCGTCGGTAACCCACGGTCGATTCCGATAAGTAGAAGAACGGAGATCAATCGACCTCGAGTTACCAACGATGACTTAAGCGTTTTGTATAATAACAGTCAATAAATTATATAATTAGAATGTCTGGTTTGACTTAAATAACTTGAAATCTGAATATTCTTTAACATGTGCTTTTAATCATTTTATTTAACAGATTGTCATTAAAACACCAATCATTTACATAAGCATTGCAATTTTCACCCTTTGCTGCCATTAAAACACCATATCGTTTGTCTGTCTATGGATGCAGATATTTGCAGACTAACATTGAATTTCTGCCGAGACATATGAAGTACAGTGGTCCCCCTCTTATAAGGCCACCTCTTCTACATCAAGGAAGTGGCCTTATAAAGGTGTGGCCTGTCTTGAGGGGGACGTTTCAGACAATGCCAATTCGTGCAATTTTAATTCAACATACCTGTATACATACTATATATTGATGTATATCTTGAATTGGTTGATGCATTGACTATTGTTATCACAAAAATTTTATTCACTGCATAAAAATATACTGTATGTAATAAAACTATCTAAAACATTTATATATTTGAATAAAACATTGAAATATTCAATAAAAGATGTTGTTTTTTTAAGCTTTGGAAACGAATGAAGAAAGTCTGTCTGTTTCATCTGATTTATAGCCATTTTCTTATCATTTTTTAAAATTTCTTGAGCTTTTTTCATTACATTTAACAGATCAACATTGTTTTTTGTTAGACTATAAAACAATATTTTTTTAACAATCCCATATGTAAGACAATTCATATTTCTCAGTTTCAGTTTCAGTTTCACATTCATTATCACTATTCTCATCATTTTCATTGTCTGTAATTGGCCCTGACTGATGCCTATTTCGTATTTCATGAATGAATTCATCCTCCCAGTAACAATCAGTTTCCATGTTTTTTTTTCCTGTTGCCAGATCTTGATTCTGATTAACAAAGTTTCTAAAAGTTGTGCCTTGTGGTAAAAGTGGCATAAAATCCTCAGCCCATTCCTCATCATCCTTGACTTCAGACAGTTGTGAAACACCTGCAATAAAATTGTTACCATGTACGTATACCATTGTGCAACTTCATAAAAAGTAGATTCAATTTGTGATTTTCAGAAACCAGACGGTCAAAGGATATCATCACGTCAATTAAAAATAACTGCCTATTTTAATTACATAATAAACTATATTTTTAGTTTTTGTGCCATACTCAATAGCTTTCACCTGTCATACACGTACATAGCCTGAAGGCTTACTATCTACTATCTAGTCCAGATTTATCAATAAAGTTAATTAAAGGTAATGTTTGTGCATTACCTGATATGTTAAAATTACACAACTAATCAAACAAAAGGTTTAAATTAAGCTAATTAAGTTATACACACCTGTGATTTCTTGTAGGAAGCCACATTTCCTAAAGCATTTCTCAATGGTCTCTTTAGAAACACAGTCCCAAGCTGAAGATAACCAACTGTATACAGTCTCGAATTGTCACACCTCTTGACACTTCTGCAGCTGATGATACACTATCCATTAAAATAGCAAATGCCTCAAACGTTTTAACGGTACAACATCTTAACATTCTAGATAATTCCCACATCCATCAGTTGTAGTCTAGAGGTAGTATTTGGTGGGAAAAAGATATGTTTAATGTTTGTCAGATCTATGTGCTGATGGGAACTACAGTTGTCCATAAAAAGTAATATTTTTCTGTTTTGTAATCTCATTTTATTGTTCAATATTTTTAACCAGTTCTCAAAAGTATGTCATCCATGCCTTCCTATTTGATTTATTTTTAACATTTAAGTTGGTTTTATGGTATCCTTTGAAACACCTTGAATTTGCTGAACGACCAATAACTAGGGGTTTACACTTTTCCCCTGTTGCACTAATACATAACAATACACTTATTCTGTCTTTAGATTTTTTGCCACCATTACAACTGGCACCTTTTTCTACAAGTGATATTGTAGGCATGTCCTTAAAAATAGCCCTGTTTCATCAAAATTGAATATGTCGATAATCTGACTTGCATCTGCTGATTCATCATTTAAAAAACTACATTTGATACTGTGTCTAATTTGAAATCGATTCAAGCATCCGTTGCTTGCTGTAAAGGCACCATAATTTAGTTCTGCAGATAACAACACTGCCTTTTCTTGGATCATTTTTCCAGTTACAGGTATGTTTTTAGCGCGTGCGGTACAAAACCACTCAAATACTTTCTCGTTTAAGTCCGGATATAAACATTTCTTTGCCTTCATTATTTTACTTTGACCGTCGGCGCCATTTTCCCACTGCTGGAGTATTTCGGTTTTGTTTTTTATTGCGGAATTTATTTGCGTTTTTCCAACCCAAAACGAGCTGTTATTACTCGCGAGCTGTTGCCTATCACATTTAAGCGTATTACTTTGACTTTCTCACCCGGAGTAAGTACTTTTCTCTTTCGAGAGGAAGACATTTTTTTACTGAGTATTGTTCAACTGGTTACCATAACTGATTGAATTTTTTTAATTACTTGCGTTTATTTAAGTAAACGTTCCATTGATCGTGATGCATGTACATAATTTCGGAGCCGTACAGGAAGTGGGTTACGAGAATTTACACACAGAGGAGTAAAAATAGGCTGTTTTGAAGAAAATTATTGACCGTTGGTCGCGTTGGCGGGGTCACCGTCGGTGAGAGGTTATTTTACATTAAAAACGGTTAATGCAAAGCATTTCTGGCCTGATAAAGCAGGTGGCCTTTGGTGAAGGGGGTGGTTCAGAGGGGGACTACTGTATCTGGAAATCTCATACCATATATTTCTCAAACTATTTTTAATTTTTTTTACACTGAATAGTTCTTAACGTATTCAGTATTGGGACAGATAGACAGGTTTTCTAATGGCGATTAATATTTTAGCAAGACACTGATTAACTTTGAATTCAGCAGCCCGTGCTTGATGTCAGGTTCAACAACAACCTTATCGACGGTTAACTTTGAGTTAAGCGGCCCGTATCTGATGTCAGTTTCAATACCAACCTTACTGATGATTAACTTCGAGTTAAGCGGCCCGTGCCTGAGGTCATGTTCAACCCTAACCTTACTGATGATTAACTTTAAGTTAAGCGACCCATGCCTGATGTCAGGTTCAACACCAACCTTACTGATGATTAACTTTGAGTTAAGCGGTCCATGGCTGATGTCAGGTTCAAGAACAATGTCACTGATAATTAACTTTGAGTTAAGCGATCCGTGCCTGATGTCAAAATAACCTTACTGATGGGAGGTACATCAGTCACCGTCCTGAATGTTTGAAACCACTTGGCCTTTAGGATTGAAAAATAAGTCACATGCAATTTCATTTAAAAATACCTGGCAGATAATAGTCTTTAGTCGCCTGTTCTGCTCTCATAAAACTTCTGCATCCTGGTTTGAAGTGTTTATCAAAAGGAGGTATTGCGAACGGAAAACATATATTTTTACTGGAAGCAGAAACATAAAAACATATACTAAACACGAATGCAAGATATAGATATAAAGAAACTTTCTTTCAGAATTGTTTGCATAATTGTTAGGAATATTTTTGCACACACAAAAATTATACTCGTATAGTAGATAGAATACCCTAAAACTGTATAAAAGAAGACTGTAAAAACCCAACTTTTCTAACAACAGGAGAATTTTGATACTGATAAATATAGATTATATACATTGTGTAATATTACAACTTCTTGTATCGGGTCGAATCGGTTGAATGAGCTGTATCACTACGAGTCGCGCAGCGACAAGTAGTGATGAGAATCATTCAACCAACGAGACCTGATACATAAAGTTGTACCATCACATCTTTGTTTATGGATCTGTTTATCTAACATTTTATACAATGATTAACACATAAAAACGCTTTACGTGCTTGACGTCACGTCAAATACGGCTTCAGCGACGGAACTCATTTATGCATGCAATGACGTCTTGTTTACATTCACATGGAAACACGTGGGACGTGGCGCTAATCCTTTATCACCACAGTGTGGTGATACAACATCATGTATCATACACCTTGCATCATACAGTGTTTCTTCCGTATTTTAAAGGAAAACATACATAATGTTAGATAAAAACAAATACGTTTTGTAATTATTTAACAAATTATGCAATTGCAGTGTGACTACAGGAAGTTAATTAAGTTAGTGCAAATAATTCTCAGTAATCAAAATAGGGTATTACAGATTACCTCTATCTGTAAAGGAAACTGTTTTTGCATAGCATGCACAAAAGTCCCGAAGAAGCCAAAAAGAGAACAAAAACATCTGGACTATTGACCTAGGATGCGTTGTTCGTAAATATTCTTTTCAGTAAAAGAATACCCTGCCGCACACTTACAATAAGGAAGCCTCAACGGCTAAAAATGGATGTTAGTCGCAGAACAAAGATAACATGCATTTTGCTCATCTTTTCATGTAGATGAGATATGCATATTGCAGAGTGTTACTTTGCAATTATTAGAATAGATAATAACTTCCTTAGTATTTTACTTCATTTAAATTACACTAAAAGAAATATTATTTGAACATTCCTATCTCATTCAGAAATGCTTTGAATATTGTCGTGACGTAATCACTGCCTTTTTAAAAATATTTAGTAACCGGGAAAATTTATCATTAACAGACATTATCAGAGTTTTTTCATAATTTCTAAATTCCTCTAAAATCATCAGTAACAAAAATGCTACTCTAAATAGACCTTTTCAAAGTTAGTCTTGGATTTTCTCCCAGGCAAAACGTCATAATACAAGTTTACTGTGACGTCAAAATTGTCAAGGACGTTCGTTATTGCAATTATGATGTCACAGTAAACTTTGTCTGTGATGTTTGGCTGGTGGCAAATACAAGATGGCGCGGCACTTACCTTGAAAAGGTTTATTAAAAGAAGTGATCTAAATAATGGAGATCCATGTATAAAAAAATAGAGCTCAAATAAGGATTTCAATTTTGAAAGTTGGCATTCTTCCAATAAAACGTTAAATTACTGGTATGATAAAATATGTAACGCTTCTTTTTAACGAACGACCATTGATTTTGGTAATCCAAAGATTAAAATGATGTTATGTTGACTCTTATTCAGCTATTTCTGTTGTGCTAAATGTCAACAGAAAAATAAATTAAATTGACGGAGAATGTAGGGGAGTCGCTTTAATAAAGCTCAGTATCGAGTTATTGTTAATCATTTATCCTTTGTTTTTATGTACTTTATATATTTCAAGATGATATCCTACTGTTTCAAAATAAATATGCTTCCTATTAACGCGTGTAGTAATGCAGTAATGCTCCCTGTCGGTCCCTCTTTATGTTGATATGGAAATATTAGGTAATTCACGCTTTTCCTGTGATATAAATGAGCTCATTGTTTTAGCTGGTGCTTCCTCACAACTTGAGCTTTTTATAACATTCTTACTTTCATTGATTTTTTTGTATACTTATTTCTTTGTCTTCACTAAAATCTTGGACTTCAGTCGTACATTGCATGATAACTGAACTCTAGACCCTTCCTGACTTTACACATTGACTTACTCTCTACTTTTTGGTTCCGTCCGGTTGCAACAATTTATCCCTACAAAAAAACAATGAAACAAATGCTGACAAGGTTATTAACACTAATTAATTTTGATTTTGTTCGGATAGGTTTCTGATGTTTATGGGATTAACTGCTGTTGTAAAGATACAAGTTATCGTGTATAAAATCTGGTAACAAGCCAACTTCTAATCACCATTCTATGCTTCTGACAGTAGAAGATCCTGGAAGACTAAGTGGTTAAAGTCGTTGACACACGACCACTAGCCTAACACCGCTGTCATGGGCTCGAGCTCCGTTCACCCACTTCACGTTTTAAGGTTTCCAGATACCTACCCCTCGTAAGTCTGGTAGTCGCGATATTGCTAAAAATGGCTGAAAGTGACGATGAATCGAAATAACCCAAACCAACCCTGATTGTAGATACTATAGTCCCACAGGATATCATCTGTATAATCGACCATTTTCTTTGACAAACAATGTACATAGAATGTACCACATTTAATATCAAAGTCATTCATAAAAAAAAGTTTGACAATTAAGGCATCTTTGAAATAGACTCTTTCACGATAACTGCGACTCCTGCATTTTTGGAATGACAAAATGATACACGATCCCGAAAAATTACGTCATGCACTCGTGATTTAAACGTCAATACTTTTTAACTATCCACACATGTAGGACCGCAGTTATCACGAAAATCTATTATAGGGCTTGTCCTTAGATGTTTTGGTTGTATAATTTATTCTGGGAACGAATTGCAGTCACAGGCCTATATTATATTCTGCTTTATTTTCAAAGAAACATAGGCCAATAACTCCATGAAAATTACTACGATCAAACTGCCAAAATGGTATGCGAATCTCCACATGGTGATACTAGTAAACAAGAATACAAAGTTTCACAGTGATCTGATATCAACTGTGGGAGGTTTCAGTCACAAGCTTATTCTGCATTGTGCTTTATTTTGAAGCAACGATGGAAAAAACTATATGAAAAATATTCCGTTCACACTGCTTCAACGATAATCAGATATTCATATGGTGATAAACAGGCACGCAAAGTTCCAAACTGATCTGATTTAAACTGAAGGTGGAGTTTCAGTCACAAGATTATACTATACTGCGCCTTATGTTAAAAGAAATAAAGGGCAATAACTCTATGAAAAATATTCCAGTCAAATTGCCAGAACTGCCAATAGGCGAATTGCCATAGGTGATAAACAAATATGCGAAGTTTCATAGTGATCTGAAGGAATTGTAATCACAAGTTTATACTGTATTTAACCTTATTTTCCAAGTAACGACCAATAGTTGTATGAAAAATACTACTATCAAACTTCCAAAATGCTATGCAAATCTCCACATGGTGATAAACAATAATACAAACTTTCATAGTGATCTAACAGTAACTGTAGAAGAGGTTCCAGTTATTTATACTTATTGTGCCTTATTTTCAGAGTAACAGAGTGTAATAACTACATCAAATTTATTCCGACCAAACAGCCGAAATGATATGCGATATAATGATAAACAAGCATGCAAAGTTTCACAGAGATCTGACTTAAACTGTAGAAAGAGTTGGGGTCATTTTGAAGAAATAAAGGGTAATACCTGCACGTAAAATACTCCGATCAAACGTGCCAAAACGATGTTTGAATATCGATATCGTGATAAAAAAAAGCATGCGAAATTTCATAGTGATCTGATTTAAACTGAAGGAAGAGTTGCCGTCACAATCTTTTGTGACGTACGACGACAGACAACGCAAAAACAATATATCTCCTACCGGAAGGAGGGACATATTAAGCAAGCTCGTGCAATGTAATATTCTGCTCGGAACAATATTCACCAATATTCGTGCAATAACCCTATAGTATATATAGTACACGCTGTAGAAATAATAAGAATACTTACCCGATTTTATATCTGTTTTAATACAGTCATGAGCCAAAAGTTGACCAAAGGCCATATGTTGTCCAGACCTTTCTTTGTCTTCCTGATGTTCTGAGCCTCTTGATACATCTGATAATTTATTACTGATTAGTCTTGGACTTGGAAGTCTGCTTGGTATACCACCTCTAGGTAGATTATACCCTAAAAATATATGCAATGAATTTAGGGCTTAAATTTAATTTTATCCTAAAATTCTCACGAAATTTACGCCCCTGATGTCATTCATGCTGAGGGAAATAAAAAATAGCGTGTTCGAAATAAAACATACATTGGAACGTGGCTATTAATGTGTTAAAATGTCTGTTATTAGCATTTGAAAGCTTTTAAGGGTAAACCTTTACTCTAGCAGATATAAAATTTAGACTGGTTCATTGACGTTACAGCCTAGTACACATACGGCGAACATAACGACAGGTTACGAGTAGCCCTCTGTGTTGGAATTCTAATACATGCGGCTTATTTCTTTTGGGAGATCTCGGGTCTTTCCTATAAAGAAAAGATCCGAGAAGTTCTGGATAAACGGCTGGTGGCAAACTGTCATATCTATAAACTTAGTAACCAATAACGGTAAAAGGCGAGTTTCAAATGAAATGATCTTGTTTAGATTTACCATCTTCGTATTCCACCATTGGTTTCCCAGTTCTGTCTCTAAATCTGTTCTGTGCAGTACCAGCTTGTCCCCATGTTGGATATCTCAGGTTATTACAAGATCCATCGTACGTTCTATACCGGGAATGTGGAGGACAGAAAAATGGATCATATCCTATAAGAATAAATATCAACATTTAACACTCGAACAAGTAGGTCTTTTCTGAGTATTTATGTGATGTAAATACATTTTTTTTGTTCGAGTATTGTTGGCAATATTGTTCAAAAGACTATTGTCAGAATATATTCGGTTGCTTTATTATATATTTATCAAGCATTTAATAAATATCATTTTCTGGTGTCTCCCTGCAAAACTAAACCCATTGATATATTTATCCCTACGTTTTATCTACGTTGGAGAGCTACTGACAGAACTAGTTCATGCGAGAACCCGCTGCTATTGAATGTATGTGATAGTAGTTCTGACAATAAAACAAAGTAGTTCCCTTTTGTGTGATACAAAATCTTAATCGAATAACGTACTGAAATGGTTTTTGTTTTGTTTTAAATGTTGTTATGTGTGTAGAAAATGTTTTATTACTGTTAGTAAAACTTCATATTCCAACTAAAATGCTATTAAAAAGCATGTTTCCACTATCCGGAGAACCACCTTCCTGGTCTATCGATTAAGGTGCTCCCCTGCAAAACCAGAGATCCTGGGGCCCTGGTCTAGCACAAAGCAGACTTTAAATATGTAGCCACGGTATAGCTTAACCATTTCTATTTTGATGTTAAACAACAATCACTCACTCATTTACGATTTGTTTGAACATTCTTGACCTTGACTTAAAATCTACGCTTAATATACAATTATCGATTTTTGATAAGGTTAGTGCGTATATATTATCAGGTTTTCTGAATATTGATATCGTGAAATATCAGCTGTGATTCACAGTAAATCACAATATGGAACTTTTTTGGTGAGTGAGCGCAGCGAACGAGCTAAAAAACTATATATTGTGTCAAGCAATTGATATTTTACAATTTCTATATAAAAAAAATCCTGATAATTGATTTATCGTATTGATTTTGTGTCCTGATCAAAATGATAGCGTTACTATATTTTCTAAGCTAAACGGAAGTATACGTGATAAGTTCAGGTCAAACTTATCAACGTCGGGTCGAACATTATGACGTCAGATCAGGTCAAACTTATCAACGTTGGGTCAGACATTTTTGATGTCACAAAGCTGTGATACAACAAATACCGAACGGCTGAGCAGGGTGAGATAGGTATAGGGAAATACGATAAACTATATTATCAAACATGAGACCCTGTAAATTCATTGATTAAATGGATGTAGTACTGACGACAACAAGACAGATTGTCATAAATCAGATGGAAGATTATTTATTAAATGATTTCCAAGTTTTATTTCCTAAACTTAAATATGGCATGGGGCATAATAATATTTTAAATAAGAAATA
>JAOXYI010096655.1:0-12165 GCA_028566495.1 Lithophaga antillarum | reverse complement strand
AGTTCATAAGGTATCTTCGCTTTTTGTGTTGTCATTATTAACATTAAACTAATTTTTTGTACAGAGTTGATGTAGACTATCAAACCTACTTTCAATGGGTTTATAATTTAAATTTGACTTTGGGTGTTAAATGGTACTATATTTATTTACCTAAGAAACATCCCTCCATCTGGTCAGTAACAAATGTATCATGCAAAAATAAAACATTAAACAGAAAGTGGATTATGTCTTATTCCTTACGGTATATATCTGAAATTTCATAGAGGGTTCTGCGGAAGTTTGAAATATTTAACAAAGGGTTAAAGAGGAGAAAGTAACAAAATACTACATAAACTAAGTCCAGTTACATGTATTTTTATAATGTTTGTGTGTATGTTATCTTTTGACCATAAGACAGATTCATTTCAAATATCAGGGAAATCCAGGAAGATCTGGTGATGCTATTCAAGGTTCAAAACTTTAAATAAATGTCCAAAAACTAAATTGAAAAAAATAGCAAAATACTTTACAGGGATAGTTTCTTTTGACCGTAAAACTTCATGTAAATTTCAGGTAAATCAATAAAAAGCTGTACTAAGAATCGACAGCGAATCCCCTAGCATGTGACCCAATTGTGGTCCTACTATAGTTGTATTCAATATTCTGACGTTAACACAAAACTTAATCAGAGTCACTGTTATATAGACTCTAGGCCGTGGTGATCTATTTGTTTGCAGTTTCGTCAGTGGTATCCAAGATCTTGACCTTAATACGAAACCTAACCACACTCACTCATGCATAAAATTTAGGTCGCTGTGGCTTTTTTGAGGCCTGTTTCTTTGTTACTATCCAAGATTTATCCACAGATGAAATATCATTGCTCTCTGACTTGTAGTACCCAAGATCTTGGCCTTAAAGCAAAACTTAACAAAAGTCACTGAACCGTAAAATAAAGATAATGGTGCCAAAACAAATTTGAGACACAACTTTTCAGTACTATCCAAGATATATCCAAAGATGAAATATCACAATGAACCATAAAAGAACAAAGAAAATCGGAGTCAGTGAACCTTGATATTCAAGTCACAGCATCCTTATGTCACAAAAAGGTCGATGAACCAAGAATTCAATGTCAGAGCATCCTTTCTGCAATGAGATGCTGGAGTTCATATCATGATCTATCCCTAGTATACCAAGTTTCATGGCGAGATCTTTACTCATTCATGAAAAACTACCCTCAACCTAAATCTTAACTAGATACGGACGCACAGATGCACGGAAGAAAACACTGGCCGAAAATTATATGCTCCTTGTCTTACAGACGGGGCATAAAAACAATACTAAAACAATACTACAGCATCAGTACAGTAAATTATCTCTTTTCAATCAATTCTATTCTCATAAACAAAGGTAAATGATATGGCAATTCAAGAGTTTTGTCGTCTTTATTCTAAAGGTACATAAATAATAATAAGAATAAATACGCGTTAATAATATTAATAAAATGCATGCTCACATTATATGCTATAGTAATTAAGAATTATGCATATACATGTATATACGAAATCCTTGTATTCAGAACAAAAAATGGCATGTTTGTTACCCTTAGTTAAGTGATATATTATTACCATAATGGATTACATCAATACGATAGACGTAAGATTTTGCCATTTTGAATTACCCATTCTTGTTTAATATATGTTCAATGCCCCACACGATTATCATTTTCCGTGTTTTCAGATGACAATAATGAGGAAAATAGCAAAAATGAAGATGCCGGAGATGACGATGACTGTCAGATCTTCTTGGAAGGTGTGTGTTGTCTAAATTGTTGAATGTTTACTGAAACCTGGAATTGTTTAGCTACATTATGTATTCTGGTTAGACAATTTGTTTTGGTGAGGGAAAACACACGTATTTCATATATGACAACAGACAAAAATTAGTATTAATACGTAACTACCTTTTGTTATGTCTTTTTTGTACACTAATAATTAACCTTTTAATAAACTTTATCAAATTGGTTCAGCAGTTCTGTTTTTTCTTTTTCTTTTTTTTTTTTCTTTTTTTTTTGTTTTTTGGATAAATGCTAAGAATTACACACGAGTCCTTTCTTCCTAGAATCTCACCTATCACCACTATCCATCACACATGTCAGCAATGATGGCCTAGGCTATGAGGAACCGATAGATCTAATTATTATATCGTAATAAATATATATAGTTTTTTTAAATTTAACACTAGACCTATTACTTCCCTTAGTTGTTTCCTCAGGAGTTAGATTTAGGTACGTATGGGTCTGAGAGTAAGTATGTATTCAAATTATTTTGTTGTTTGTAACAAATTCAATATTCTTTGCTGCATTAGTGTTTCACCCCTTAAAGGTTCCATAATTTCATGATTTGTTGAGAGATATAAGATGTGAACTACAAAATCAAGGCAACTTCAGCTTAATTTTTAGGTGCTCATTTGCCTCCAATGAAAAACTATGGGGCCAACAGAAGAATTTCGTCCTATGTTTCAACTGTTTACAAGAAATCAAGAATGACCCATCAAGTCATGACAAAGGATTCCATATGCACAAAATTTATGCCCAATAATAAATGTTTTTCCACCTGAACATTTGTGACACAGCAATTACAAAGATGAAATTCTTTTAGTTTTTACAGCCCCTTTTCAACAACATGAACAGATACAGGTAAGGATAAGCTCAAATTCAGAAATACTTTAAATTTATGATCGTAGGTTTCTAGATCCGCGATAAAGTCAGTTTGAATCAGTACATGGCTATAAATCGAGACATCTGCATTTAGAAAAATATAAGAAATAAACTAGATGAGGTGTCTGTAAGACACAGATACACAGCCCAACTGTTCGATAATGCTGAGGATGTAGCCACTGATGATTATTATATTTTGTTTCGTACCCAATAAAAGGACATAAATGCAAAACTAACAAGAATCACTCAAGCATAAAATATGGGTCATGGTGGATAATTATTGCATAACTATTCGCTGGTACCTGATCCGTAACTATTGAAGACGCTTCATTGCTATATTATGTTTAGTACCCAAGAAATGGACCTAAATGTAAAACTTAAGTAGGTCACCCAATCATGACATGAAGGTCATTTTTGCGAAATTCAGCACTCCTTATGATGCATCCACTGATGAAATTTTCATTCTTTAATTATGTTTATTACCAAAAAAGGAAACTAACGTTGTTGAACGAAATCTCAGAAAACACAATTTTTCGAAATATTTCATGGGCCATAACTCCAGACAGGTATATGCACAATTAGCAAGAATTTAATTTGACCTGTAATTTATCATTTGCAACACTATGTAAACATTTTGCAAGAATTGGCTGCTTGAAAAAAAGTTATTAAACTGGAAACCAAATGTTGGACGTACGTATGGAAATGATAAAACTTAAAGCCCTCATCGCCAAATGGCAGAGGCATAAAGATTTCTTTTACTGAATTTTTAGTTCAGGATAAAGTGATGTCTTGCAGCTCTTTAATGTCCGTTTCAAAATCAGCTGTAACTTCACACTTCATACCAATAAAAATTAACATTTAAATATTTTCGTTAAGTTTGTTTATTAATATGTATTATAGGACAGATCTGTGGTTGCAATCACCTAAAAAAATAAAAATCTTACTTTGATATACAAATCATATTTATCATGTTTAAATGTAAACAAAAAATACACAATTAACATTTCAGCGAAGAAATTACTAAAAATTTTTGCAATTTTTTGTCCTTCGGATAGGCAAATATTCAAATACAAGATATTTTCACTAAGCTTATGCAACAACAAAAACTTCAAAATTAATGTTTTAAACTGCACGAAATATCTACTGTAACTGCAATTCAACTTTACGCAAGTAGTTCGTGTATTTTACCCTCTCAAATTTGGTGTATCAGCCAATTAAAATATATATGTTACATCTGATGTTGCATTAGAATAGGAAATTCAACTTGCAATACAGTCATAATAGGCCCCTAAAATGTTTCAAGGACACAACACATAGAAACATTGGTGTTTTCTAACAATTTATATAATACTGTGTACATTTTTATCCTGCATTCAGTGTAGTACTCCAAAATGCGGTAAATAACACTTGACTCGGATTTTACTGTGAAAGATAGGGATTAAGATATGCAGTGTTGCAATTATCATGACATTAAATGTCAATTTTTTTTGTGTTGGTATGTGACTGCAAATTATTCATAGTCCTACCGTTCTGATAAATTTTTGGTTTACTTTATATTCTTTCACAGCAGGATAAATATTATACCGGTATAGTCTTTTGTAGAGGTAAAACAACAAAGATTTAGGTCATAGGCCAAGGTTAATATTTTCTTTGGCCCATAAAACGTCATAGTGACCTCTATACAGACTGCAACTGTTTTATTACATCATTAATTCTGTGCTTATTTTATGAGAAAATGAAAGTGAAACCAAGTCAGTATGAGTTTTCATCTAAATAGTAAGAAAAAGATCAGGTGACAATGTTTAGATCAACAGAATTGTTTATAAAAATATCATTATCCAATAAGAAAAAATATCCTTGGCATTTTTTGTTCTGGTCAAGGTTCAATACGGGATTCGCTAATTTGATAAATAAAAGGATACTCATGTGCACGCTTTGTTCTTGGAACCTTGTGTTGAGTCGCTAAGGGGCGAATCCACTAATTAAACCGGTGGGCGTGTAATACGTGTTTTGTAATTATTAAAATCGCTAGTTTATCGCGTGTTTTACTTTGTTTTCTTGGCATAAAGTTCAAGATTACATATTATTTTTACCATATGATGTTGAATTTTCTGCTGACATCCTTTTCTAATAAGATTTTCTGACTGAAAATCCCACAAGCAAGATATCCACTGGTTTTGCATAAAAAAGCATCATTCATGTATATTTTGAACACCGATACACCATACTACTAGATATTTCATGACGATTTTAACGTATTATCAACTGATCCTCCATGTCGATCTGTTGATGCCCATTTCAATACCGCCACCATAATATGCAGATATGAATACGTAATCAAATAAGAAGAAAGTTACGTCCCTCTTGAAAAATAGCACTGGAAGTGCATTAACATACCCTTGCAGACAATGCAAAACCATTCATTGCGGAAGTTAAAAACTGAAGCTTTGAACGTTTACGGAAAGCCTCGATCGATCGTCGTGGTATTCCAGATAATAAAATACAACGATCAGGAAAGAATCCGGCAATCTTTCATCACTCTCGGGTCAATGATACTACTCGACGGATCGCATCTTGACCAACAGCGGCATCGATCTCTTTGATTATAAAGGTCTGTATGCACTGACCTAGCAAAACAGATAATTAAAAAAAAAAGGAAACTAATTTACGACTTCTGCTTCTTCTTTTTCGTCGCGGCCTATTCTTTCGCGATTTAAACTTCCACACCGTTGCCGTTAAAATTCTTTTTCATATCCGCCTTATCGTCGCAATACGATTGCATCAACAAGGCCACTTCATTGATTTTCTTCTCGTTGGTCTAGTCGTCGATCACAGTTTGACTGTTGAACGTTACCAATCTCTCTTTAATGACCTGTTTCATCTTCTTCTTGGACTCTGTCGTTTTCACACCGAGGTCCACAGGACATTTCTCAACACCTACAGCGGTACGCACGCCAAGACTCCCACTCCGATAGAGGCAGATCCGATCACACAGCCGTTCATCTCCACATTTGCCAACACGGCGATTCCCACTGCTGCGCTCAGAATGTTGTTCTCTCGTGCGTAAGTCTGCGTTGTCCACTCGTACTTGACGATTCCCCCGTTAAATTCCCTCTAGATGACTCGCACCCTATTCATCCTAAAAGGCGTCTGTCTATGCGCCATTGATTCCTCCTTCATTATATAAGAACGATCTCAAAATGGAATTTTTTTTAAACGGACTGTTGAGACGCAAAATGAATCCTTTTCCGTCGTGAGATCTTACCGTCGCTTCTGATATACAACCCGTCTCCGCCAATTTCTCCAATATTGGTAGGAAGCCACCAACCGTCTTCACTTTCTTCTTCAATTGCGCGTGACCGAATCGCAGATCCAATCGGAAGCACTTTGAACTTGGCGCGTTCTATCTTGTTGGTCTGTGTCGCGTCAGATACATCAAGCAGTTACTGTCCGCAAGATTGGTGTGGGAAAGACGCAGAGTCAACAAATCGTATGTGTTGCGCCTCGATTTTTTCCGATTGTCACTGTTGTTTCTTTTCTTTCATTTATTTCATTTTTATACGAAATCGTTAATTTTTCTGTATTTTGTGTCTCCAACTGGAGAATAAATACAAAAAAAAATATATTCTCAAACAAGCCATCACCGCAATTCGATTCCTCTTCTTGTACCATCCTTGGAAAGACTAGCGTGCAACTAAATACATCCCTGTCCATCTTCTCATTCGTCGCTGACAGATAATCGGTCGTCTGTTTGTCCTTTGCTTCATGGTCGGCGGTGTCCAAGCGGTCTACTGTAAACAAACCATAATTACTCTTAAACCCTTGAGTTTCCCATTTTTGCGCTCGTATATCGATTATCGTTCGTCAGTATTTCGTGTTTCGTATTCCATTGGTCTGCATCATTGCATTATTTCGTTTCGTTCATTTGTCGTCACGTTGGTGCAAATGAAGGAATTAAACTTAGTCAAATAATAACCAATCGGATTACGCCTTTGCATTTGTTCGTTCGTGTTAGTGATTGTTATCTCAGATAATTCTGGGACAAAAAAAAGCTATCAATAGGTACGTGTTGAAATATATTATTTAGAATTTTTAAAAAAATCTATACCATACAGATCTAACATATCCAATCAGATTTCCGTTGTTACGTACTACTTTTTAAAAAGTCAAATCTGGAACGTTACTTAATCATTTTTTTGACATTAGACATTGGTAATTGTAGGAAACATGTTTGTCCCTATCAAAGCTCAAATATGGACAGCAACCAGCAATGTGGCTTATTTGGTTGAATATGACAAGCTGGTGTCCCCTTCAAAGCTCAGATGTAGGACTGTAACCAAGAATTAACTTATTCGACTGTACGTGACATGATAATGTTCTTATCAGAGCTGAAATATGGGACAGCAACCAAGAACTCGACTTATCTGACTCTATGTGGCAGGCTGATGTCTCTAAAAGAGTTCAAATCTGGGATGGCAACCAAAGAATGTATCTGAGTTATCGGAAGTACATGACAGGTCTATATCTCTTTCGAAGTTCAAATATGGGACCATAACCAAAGATGTACATGGCAAGCTGATGTCGCTATCGCAATTGAACTGTAAGACCATAACCAATAATGAGACTTATTTGATTTACTTGAGATGCCGTATCCACAAATCAAAGCTGAAATGTGAGAACGCAACCAATAGTGGGACTTACTTAATTGTGTGTAACGGGTCTATGTCTCTATCAAATCTTTAGTATATGGTATCCCAATCAAGAATGTGATTTCTTTATTGTCCGTGACTGGCCAATGTTCCTGACAAAGCTTAAATATGACTTATTTTATTGTAAGTGACATGTCTATGTCCCTATCAAAGCTCAAATATGGGAGTGCAACCAGTAATGTGACTTATCAGATTGTATATGACTGGCCAATGTCTCTCTATCAAAGCTCAAATACAGGACTGAAATTAATAATTTACTTATTTGATAACACGTGACAGGTCAATGTCTATATCAAAACCTTAAATATGGGACCGTTACCAAGAATGGAACCTATTTGATTGTTTATTGAATTTTTATATTAAAGGGTAATGTAGAACTCGATTTATCTGATTGTCCATGACAGGTGGATGTCGCCATTAAAGAAAGAAATAAAGAAAAGTACACACAGAGAACTTTTTCATTGGAAAGGTTATGGTCAGCTTTTTATGCTGATATCTTTATGCTTGTCTATCATTTTTACTCTTGTTTGGAACACTCAAAAAGAATAATTAGTAATTATGAAAAAACTCGTCTTATTCAATATGATCAGTTTTTTGTACTTCTTCATTGGAAATCCCTCAAGAGATAAAGTATACAGGTTGTGGTAACTTTTATGTAGAGCAGTCTGCAGGCCTCTGCCGTTTGCTTTTGCAAATTAGGAACGATTTGAACAAAAACATTCAGGATCGAAACTAAAAAATACAGATGGGTGCAGACCAAGCATAACATGTAAACGGGTCAAAAATGTTAACGCCCCGTGCACTTACGTGCACATATGGAATAATTTTGTACACATCCCGTTAACGCGATTTTCTTAGTTAACATAAAAGTTAATGAACCGTTCACTTTTTCGTCTACCTTGACGTTAATATGAATCGCCTACTTGTCAAAAAAGTAAACGGCTGTCAGCTAAGTGCAAGTCACCCGTTCACTTTTACGTGCACGATAAAGCTGACATACGCTGTGTTAATATCAGGATGAATTATCGTTAGCTTCTTTGTGCACATGAAAGTAGACAGTCGTTTACTTTCTCGTTTACCTGTAGCCATAACATCATTTTTTTTCTTTTTATAAATGATACAACACTGGAGATTGTAAAACCGATAATTTTGCACCATTTGGCAAATATAAATTAATACTGTCAAATTTTATTTTTGTGCGTTAACCTTGATTTACATGTTTAATTTTAGACTTGTTTTTAAATTATTACATTTTTTGTAAAAAAGCTTTTATTTTGTATTTTGTGAAGCTAAGATTACATGTAAAGAATAGAATTACTTTAATGTAATAGTAAATTAAAGTTGATATTTTATATAAATAGAAAATGATAAATTATCCCTGATTTCTTAAATTAAGACTTTTCAGATAAGTCTGCTTTATTTCATTTATTTGTTCTAAAATACACGACATCAATCTATCAATGCATAACTTACCCTGTACCTTAAAATGTTTTTAAAAAAACGTACCTATTAAATATAATTAATTTTAGAAAGAAAAAATTTAGAGCGACTAGACTGGTTTCCGCATGAAATATACATGTTTACTAAAACTGAAATTATCGTTAAAGATTTAACGTTAGACTGAATAATCTTGTTACAATCAACATCTGTTTCATTCATATCTTGTAATATCCAACATATAGTTTAGATATTACACAAGTAATTAAAGCACATTCTGATAATTATTCTAATATATTTATGTTATGAAAACCGGGTACATTTTTTGTTTATTAACTTTTGAATATTTTCTAACGTCGTGAAAGTTGTACGAAAATAAGATACGTATATTTGTATCTAAAGAACAGATAAATCTACCTTGCAACTAGTGTACATTGCTTACATTTTTCTTGTAACGTTATTTTAAAGTGACAATCTAAAAATGGCCGCCGATTATATTTATAATATACCCTTTTGACTGATTTGCCTTGGTATTTAGAATCATTCTACAAATTCTTGCAACTTTTCAATCAAGTTACGCGGTGACATCAGTGGACGGTTCATAAAATGATTTGTCGTTAGTGTCAAGTGAGACTACGTGCAATTACTCACCCATGAAGTTATTTACTACATTCGACAAATATAAATACTGGTGAACGGCAATTTTTCAACACCAAAATTGTTGTTAATACAATTTCCCATTCATTTGATTGCTGGTATTTAATAACGTTTTTCATCATGAATAGTTTATTTCTTCAGTACCACTGGAAGTTGCGCTGGAGTAGTAGTGTAGCGAATAGAACTCATGACTACGTCAGATCTGTGACCGCAAATTTTAACGGGCATGCATTAGAATTAAGGGAAGAGGTAAATAATGTCGATCAGTACCAAGGCAGTATACTTCTTCATTTTCTGCACTGTTCTTGAAAAAAGTGATCAGTGCAATTCATTTAACAAAGTAATTTCCACATAACTCAATGACTGGGTCCTGTTTGGTCGAGTAGTATAGGTTCAGTAGATCACTGGCATGTCTGGGGTTTTGAGTTCGAACCTAACCTCCGTTTTGTTTTGCTGTTTTGTTTTGTTTCTTTGTTTGTTTGTTTTTTTTGGGGGGGTGGTGTGGGTGCCTATATAACAAAAGGCATCAGAATTGAGGACTAAAAAAATTTGGACTGTGTTATTATTACTCAGAAACCCTTGACACGGCAAGATGGTATTTATCTGAATGACCCAGCAAATTTGCAAAAATCATTGTCGTCTCCGAAATATCGGCCTGTCAAACATTCAAAATAAATGGTTAGTTCCACGTGTATTTTCTATCAATGAATCGGGTATATAATATAAAATAGTATATCTGATATATATAGTATATCTTTGGCAGACAAGTACTTTAAAATATTGTTACTTTTTACTGGAAAATTCCTAATTCATTACAGAATTTTGCATATCTAGTCCAAAATACATACAACCAAGTTTACGTAATTCAGCCCAAAAAAGAAGACTCAAATTTATGGCACATCCACATACACTTTTAGAATGTTCTATGCAGCTTATTCGAAATACAAAGAAATCCATTATGAAAGTAGGACTATATTCTGTTGTTAGATCCAATAAATAAAACAGCAGATATGAATCTTGGCAACAGATTTTTTGGCCTGTCAGTTAAAAAAATCCTAAAGTTTTCCTAATGATGGACTGTCCTGTAAGGCCTGCTCAGTTACGGACGTCAAAATACAGTAACGTCCGAGGACACATTTCCGAAATGGACGGTTTTGTTTTTTTTAAAAGAAAGCTTTGCACATATAAAGATTAAAGATTTTGACTTGAAGTGAGGATTATGACACAAGTAATAACGCTTGTTTATAAAATATTCCATTCAATTTTTTCAGGCATCTGTCCGATTTTTGCGTCCCCGACGTTATGTTTGTTGGAATGGGGTTTAACGGCACCCTCAACACTTTAAAAATATTTTATTACAACCAAATTCAGAAACAGTGGAGGAAACCAGAATGCCTGGAGACAATGCCAAACCTTCAAACGATTGACTGATGAGATTTTATGCCACTTTCAGCAATTTCAATTCTATAATAGGGTAATCCGGAGCACCCAGTAAGAAAGCCAGAACTTCGAAAACTGTCCGGTGGTAACTTGGGTCATGACGGGGAGGTGCGTCGGAGGACTCAAACCCCTACCCTAAATTATCCAGGATGTATCAAAAAGGAGACTCGAATTTATACAGCTAGTTAAAATCATCACCCATATTTATCCACAAAATTCCCAGTTATTTACATTATGACATGATAGAAACAATGAAAAATATCACCAAAATCACTTACAACCTGCACAATGCGAAAAATTTCGCAAAAACAGGTCCAAAATATGTTCTTTTCTCCAAAAAATATTGATCGTCCCGTCTATCATACCCCCAGCCCGACCCCCGGATTAAACTATAGATGACACTAAAAACAAAATTATTTTGTTCATAAGAAAAGGGAGCCATATTATTTTAATCACAAATATCTGCATCACCTTGTTCACATGGGAGAAATTTAATTTTGTTTATAAGAAAAAGGGAGATAATTTATTTTAATAACAAATTCCCCCTTCCTTGCATGAGAGACGGTGTCTTTTCACTTAAATGCTTCACAAACGTTTTTTCTTTTAATTGAAATTAAACACAACTTTTCATTGTAGCTTACCTTATCGAAATTTTTGTATCTGTTGTTAATTTCAGTCTATTTCGTAACAACCTGATTAAATCAACCTTGTTTCGCAATCTTTGTTATGAATGGATCAATACACTGTAGCTCAGGTTATGTATTTGACTTAGTATTCTTTTTCACATCATCGATTTAAATGTAGGTAAAATATTTGAAAGGTACAGTAAAGGGGAAATATTAGTCAATGTCTTTTTTATGTTTTGGGGATGCACTTGAACGTATGTAACATATCGTATTATATTTTCATCATATTTTACGTTTACAACTTGACTGATTGACAATCAAAGGGACCAGTGGTTGTTCTTTCTGATTTTTGTTTTCAAACAATTCATAGTCAGAAGACCTCTCAACTGTTCCTTGTGAAAAATTACAATATCAAAATTCTTCAATTTCTGTTTACTTGTGTTCTGTACAAAAAATGTATATTCTATTTTTGTTCATTATATATACTACACTTTCCGATCAGTTAAAGTGGCAACAACGAGATTTGCCACAAGAAAAGCAAACATATCTTTTTTCTCGGACCAGATACTATAGATTGTTATATATCGTTGAAAATCTA
>JAOXYI010096544.1:0-12166 GCA_028566495.1 Lithophaga antillarum | reverse complement strand
CATGGAAGAAAATAAATAATTTATTGGCCTCAATTTCACTCCAAATTTCACACTCGAAAAGCTGTATATTTGAAAATAATTTGAAAAAAATTTTCTGCTCGCGTAAAAGGTGAAAATAAATATTTTGATTCAAAAAAAAATCTTCCAAGCCCCCCTCCCCGCACAAAAAAAATCAAATGGTCGTCCCCTTATGCACTTTTTTTTACGCAATATGGAGGCGGTTAGTGACCATATGAGCCATATCCTTACTTTAATCTGGAAATGCAAGTAATTTTAATGCAGAACATGTTAAAATACAATGTATATCAAAGGAGCAGCGCTTTCATTGCTATTCTCATCTTGACTGTTGCTTGAAGTTGGTGGTAAGAATTTTTAAAAATGTCTCTACATTGTAATAAAATAAAGAAAAACGGTAGAAGCCAGTTGACGTTGTCTAACAGTGTTCAAAAGTGAAAATACATATGTATATAGTTTACTATTTGATATAATTTCAATGTGCAGTTTATTTTATGGTTGTCCTTTTCTTTAATTTCAGGAATCGTGAAGATCGATGCAAGACGGAATTTTTATGAGTGGACAGTTCCAAGATATTTACCTGACATGTTCAAGAAGTTTTTCAGAATTTCTCTCCATTCGTTCGAATGTGTATGTCAACGATTGGGAGCTGATGAAGAACTGACATCCAGACGATATCAAGATGACGAGAAGAGGTGCCACTAGAGAAAAGGGTCATGGTAGTTTTAAGATATCTTGCCTCTCAAGAGACAATTCTTGAAATTAGTGATAGATTCAACATCACAGCATCAACATTTATTAAATATAGAAAAAAGGTTATAAATGCATTAAATAATCTTCTTCCAAGATATATTAGATGGCCAGATGATCTTGATACTGTTTCGCAGAATTTTAATGACATGGGTACATACCACTTTCCCAATATTGTGGGGGCAATTGATGGCAGTCATATTCAGATTGAACAACCTTCAGAACATCCAAATTCTTACTATAATAGGAAGAAGTTTTATTCAGTTATATTGCAAGCAGTATGCAAAGATGATCTTAGTTTCACTAAGTGTCGGCGTTCCAGAAAGATGTCATGATGCAAAGGCATTTAAACATTCGAGCTTACAGGAAACTGGAGATGAACTTTGCAGACAAGGTCACTTCCATATTTTGGATGATGCAACATATCCACTTCTTCGATGGCTTCTTATAGGGACAATCTTAACCAGAGAACAAATGAATGTTAATAAGTTTTTGTCATCTAAAAGACAAGTCATCGAGAGAGCTTTCGCTTTGCTGAAAGGATGATTCCGTAGACTCAAATACATAAATATCAAAGACATTAAACTTATATGTAAGACAGTATGTGCTTGCTGTGTTCTCCATATGATTTGTTTGCAAAATGATGAGGATATAGCTGAATTTCTGGAAGCTGAGTATGATGACTTCAATGGGAATAACTTACTTGTACAAGAGGACGATAACCATGAAGGAAAGTTGAATCGAATTAACTTAACTAATCAGTTAAGCAGACTCAACTAGATGTAAATAAACTTAAAAGTTGTCATTCATTCTTTACTGTTCACTGGTCAGGAGGATTTGTCAGTTATTTGTCTACGTTTCATTCTTCTTGTTTGTTTGGGAAAATGTTTTATGCCAAAGCAAATTAATTGATTGTTAAAATCACTGCCGTTATAAATACTACAGAAGCAGGATAACAAAAATGTTGGACAGTACAACAGACCACAATACCACCACCAACAACAACAAAACTGACTCCTCCAAGACAACAGACAAAAAAAAAAAAAAAACAAAAAACAACACATGGTCCAGATAGCCTTACTTGGTACTGGAACGAACTGAATTTTTAGGGCAAACAAATCAATAAAATTCCAGAAATCTTTCATGCCAAAGGTTAAAATCATCAAATAATAAAACTGCTGAAGAACAAACATGTAACCTGAAATTCACATGTTATGTGCAACAATTTGATACCAAAAGTACAATATTCTTTTTATAACACTATTTTGAAGAAAAAGAAAGCCTGTAACTAGGCCCACAAAAGTCAACCATATTGAAACTCGTATAGTATCTGTAACTGCTGATATTAACAAAATAACATACCAAACATTAGCTCATTATCTGCATTATCTGCGGGGAAGTGGGTGAAAACAGAGCCAGAAATTGTAATTTTTATGAATGTTTCTATGTCAAACGGCCAAATTTAAGTTATATTTGATCTGTAATTTTTCATTATAATATAAAATGCCAAATATCAAAACAATATCTGTAATGACCCCTAAACACAGAGCAACTAACTATCTTTTTCCTGAAATTTCTATGGCCAGTGGCCGTTATTAGGTAGAAAGTAGGTCAGCTGGAACAAACAATGTATATATAATTGTAATATTTTGTATAGGCAACTAGTCAGTACTTGGCAGAAATGTTCCTTGGATGGTCATCTGCAAAGTTTGTAATTTTTATGCCTGATCAGAAATTCAAGTTCACCACCAGGGCCAGTAATATGTTCTGATGGGTTGAAATTTCAAACATTCTGTTGTCAGAAACCACTTGGCCAATGGAATTAGGACTGTGGAAGAATGTTCCTTGGATAGTTCTGCACTTACACCTACCAAGTTCAAAATTTATATGCTGATTGGAAATCCAAGGGGGCCATCACCACAGGACATAGTTGATGGCAGGATCCTGTGGGAAAAACGTTTCACAGATCTTTTTCTCAGAATCAAGACAGACATTTAAACCAAAACTGTTCATGAATGATTGCTGGATGGTCTAATCAGTTTTGAATTTTTGTACCAATCAGAAATCCAGGATGGCTGCCACTGTGGGATATAGTTTAACATAGTACCCTATGGGAAAAACATTCAAATATTTTTCCTTAGAACCAGCAGAGACAAACCAAAACTGTTCATGAATGATCATATGCATGGTCATCTACCAACTTTATAATCCAAATGCAGATCAGAAGTGCAAGATGGCTGTCACTGCTTGACATACTGTCATTGGACATATACATACACTTTCGTTTTTCTCTATATATTTTATACAAAATTACCTTTTTTTTGAAAAATTCATCTGTGATTCAGTTTTGACATTTTCACAGTTAAACACAGAATTCTGTATGGTTTCATGTCATAATTCTTACATAATTTTGTGATTATGGTACCAGGGGTAATTACATACAAAAAACTTCTTCTCAGACTGTGTTGAGCAGATTGAATCTGTATTATGCATGAATAATCATATGACAGTCCTTCACAAAGTTTGTATTTTTGGTGCCAGTTTGAAATCCAAGATAGCTACCAAGATGGGACAATTTTAATGGAAGATTGAATCTGCGTGAAAAATTTCTTGAATCTACAAGGAAGCCAGATGAGTGATTAAAGGCTCCTGGGAGGCTCTAGTTACTAACCAAAGTCAAATTTTGTGTTTCAGTTTAACTCTATTTATGCACTACTATATCTTAAACAATACTAAAACTTCATATATGGATAAATTTTTTGTGCAATTGCACTGTCAAATGAAGTCGAGTCACCTTGTCCTACATTTTTATATTCAGGGTACACTTGTTTAGTTGTGTATGTATGTTTATTTTGCACTTACTATATCTTTTGTTTCCTCACTTTGTTGTCTACAGTAAATAATTCAGTAAAATATAAATATGTGATTTTATAATTGTAGACTTGAATAATGATGCAAGAGACTGTGTTATGCTGGACTTTCAGTCAGGTGGTTGGCGGTTTGAGTATAGAGGATGTAATCTAGGAAGATATTATATTTGTGAGAAAAGGAAGGTAAATGTGATGATAATATTTATCTATCTCCAGTGATTAAAAGTTTTATTTATTTCACATTTTTATCCCCACACCTTCTGAAAAATGTTTCAGGTCTATTGTAATGGACCGGTCTGTCCATCTGTCAATCCAAAGTCCATTAGACGAAATTTTTTGTTTATGACTTCAGGGGTTTTATTTTTATATAGTATTCCTTACCATGAGTAGATGTGCAATAAGGTCTCAGATTTTTTATTCATGGATTCAGGATCCATTAATGAGCCAAAAAAGACATTGTTGCAGTAAAGCTTTCTTTAAATTTTGAATTCGGTGGTTTAATTATCCCCTCACCCAACGAAGTTGGCATGGGGATATAGCATTTCATTTGTTTGTCCGTAAGTCCATTTGTCCTGGTTAACCTTTGCGCTTAGGTCCATTGTAGTGATACTACAACCTGTACTTCAATGAACTGATAGGTCTAAGCCATCCACAAGAACTGAATGATCTTGACGCACATTTTATGTTCAGCAACTTTGGTTAAGTTTTGTGCTTAGGTCCATTGGAGAGATACTACAACCTGTACAACAATGAAACTTCATATGCAGATTCAACTTGGATAGCTGCAAGAATTGGGATCATCTTAACCTACATTTTATGCTTGAATGACTCTGGTTAAGTTCTGCGCTTAGGTTCATTTCTGTGGTACTAGAACCTGTACAACAAGAAAACTTCATCTCAATATATTTTGGATAGTTCTAACCACAGGACAAGAATTGGTCATCTTGACCTATGTTTTATGCTCCAGTGACACTGGTTAGGTTTTAAGGATTAAGTGACCTGGATAGTGCTAAATCATTGTGTTAAAAACAGGTTGTGCTGACATTTATTTTATGCTTTAGTCACTTTGGTTTTGTTTCGTTAGCAATAATGCTTTATTTGTGGATACATCTTTGACACAACATAGTGCTAAACCACTGTTAATAATGTCATCTTGACCCGCATTTCACAATTTACACTGGAGGTGAGGGGATTGGCTTCGCTTCAGCGATTCACCTTTTGCTTGTTAATATTTATTCTGTGATAATCCTTTGGAGAAAGTTGAATAAGTTGAGGACTTTTTGTAGAATTCAATGAAACTTTATTCAAAGATTATGTAGAGCAAACTTTGAAAATAATTTTCACGTTTTGAACCCTCTGTCTTGCAGACTGGATTTAGGTTTTTCTCATGTATTCTAGTTTAATGGTAAAAATCTATTTAAGGTTAATCCAAATAGTTAAAGTGTTTTTAAATTTAGCAATTCAGTGATATTGTTTAAGATTTCAGCTTAAATGACAACTTCTTTGTGATCAAATATCCTCTCTGAAACTGAAACATTACAGAAATGATCAACGGATAGTACTCTAGAAGGTTTCCTCATTTGATACTGATCAGGCATTCAGTATAGCTGGTGACATGGCAAAATGTTTTCTGATTGGCTTAAGCCTAAAAAAATATGTCTTGTCTGTAACCACATGGCCGATTAAACTGAAACTTTACAGCTATCATCTATGGATTGTTCTTTATAAAGTTTCCATATTTAATGGGGTTGTTGGGATTTCAGCAATTTAGCTTTATCGTGACTACCAGACTTACTGGAGAGGAAAGCCCGGACAGCTATCCAACTGAACCAGTGAAACCCCCGACCTTCGGTAGGTGTCTGAAAACCTTAAGACATGAAGCGGAGCAAGCAGGACTCGAACCCACAACAGCAAAATTTCACTAATGCAAGGGGCAAACTCGGGTATCTGAGATTTTCCTGTGCTGCACTTTCCCCAGTGTTAGATTCTATGTCTCACCTTCAGCAACTTTTATTGCAGGCGAGACAATAAATGGGAACTTTTCAAAAATTTGGAAAATTTCACTAATGCAAGGGCAAACTCTGGAACCTCAGTAAAACTAAATCTGCCATCGATCACAAAACTACAACATTAAGACAGTAAATAGTTGGTTATAAAAACAAATTAACTGTCAGAAGTAAAATATGCACTATAAATATATAATATATCAGTAGAAGGGGTATAACTCCAGAAAAAATATCTCTGACCTCCAAATCGGATTTGAAATACACTTTGTCACAAGTAACAGTTATCTAAAATTTGACAAAGATTTGTTGCAAAAGTACAGAAGTTACAACATGGAACCTATAACACATACAATTTTTAAAGAAGAAAACAAATTAAGTAACTTTTTTCAATCATAGGTAATTAATCTTTAAAAACCAGGTTAAATTTCAATTTTACCCAAACCGGAGCATTTCTTGCATTTTGAATTCTATGGCGTTAAAATAACCTAAAATGGCTAAATTCCACAACCAAAATTATTTTCCAATATAAAGATGCATTTTGATCAAATAAATATTTTGACACAAAAATATTTTTTGGCTGGCAAATATTTTGTAGAAGGAACACTGGGTAAAAATAAGCAGAAATTGGAATAAAAATGACTTTTTGTTAAACAGCATAATATCATGACATCAATATTTTATTTAGTTGTGGATTAAACTATAGGTTGAAGACAACCTGTGTTGTTCATTCAGTTTTGCAGTGGCATAAATTTGGCAAAGAAATTATAAAGTTCCATGTAAAGTTTACTGGTTGTTATAGATTATGTCGTCATCGGCATCAACATTTGGCTAATCCTTTGGTTAAAGTTTTTGCCTCGCCTGCAACGAGATGTGGAAGCCTAGACATAGGTATGCTTTTGACGGCAGTGACGGCACCAGCGATAAATTTCTGTCAATTTTTGTGATTGGCTCAATTTCTTAGTAACCACATATCATAATGCAACCATATTGGGTTCAAACATTTGCCAGGAGGTGTACATGTTAGGTCAACACATGCCACTTTACCTTGACCCCATTTTCATGGTCCAGTGACTTTGTTAAGTTTACGTCATGTTTTATGATAAGCTCTATTTCTCAGTAACAACACATCACAGAGCAACCATATTCAGCCCAAACATTCATCAGTGGGTGTACATGTCAGCTTGACACATGTTGCTCAACCTTGATATCAATTTAGCACCCCAGTAACTTTGTAAAGTTTATGTCAAGTTTTCATGATAAGCTCCAGTTTTGAGTAACAACATATCATAGAGTAACCATATTCATCAGGAGATGCACATGTTAGCTTGACACATGTCACATGAATTTGACCTCTTTTCACGGTGCAGTGATTTTGTTAAATTAATGTCAAGATTTTGTGATCAGCTCCATTTTTACAGTAATTACACATCATAGAGCAACAGACATTCATCAGGAGGTGTGCATATCAACTCGACACATGTCACTTAAATTTGACCTCTTTTTTATGGCCCACTGACTTCAATAAACTTATGTCAAGTTTTTGTGATTAATTCCATTTATCAGTAACCGCACATCATACAGCAACCATGTTTGGTTCACATATTCATCAGGGATGTACATGTCAGCTTGACACATGCCAGTTGACCTTGATCTCATTTTCGCTGTCCGGTGACTTTGTTAAATTTACTACATTTCTCAGTAATAATTGTAGAACAAGCATAGTTGGTCCACAGACTTACATATATCAGGGATGTATATGTCAACCTGACACATGTCACTTGACCTTATCTCATTTTCAAAATGAACCGACCACAGAGGAGACATCTTTGTGTGTCCACTCTTTTTGAAATTTGAATAACTTTATCAAATCGTCGTCAGTTTTCATCAGATTTGAGCAGAAACTTTCGTAAGGTCAGAAGATGAAACTAAACTTGGCAGGAAAGATCTTTGGATGGTCTGCTACAAAGTTTATAATTCTGATACCGATTGGATATTCAAGATGGCTGTCAGGCTGATTATGTATTCTGATTGGCTAAAATTTCAAAGATCTTCTTGTGAGAAACTACACAGCCGATGGAACTATAATTGCATACGAATGTTCCTTGGATCATCCTCTACCAAGTTGATAATTATATCCCCGCTCCGAAGCGAGCGGGGGTATACATTTGTGAGCATTGGCTCACAGTTCCCACTTGTTTTAATGCCGATTGAAAGTCTAAGATGGCTGCTACCATAGGCCTTACTTCTTGGAAAATATTCAAATATTTCTTCTTATAAACTAGGAAGAGAATTAAACTGAAACTGCTCATGAATGATTGTTGGATGGTATTCTACCAAATTTATCATTTTCGGGTTGATTGGAAATCCAAGATTGCCGCCACTACAGGATACAATTTAACTTAACTCCAGTTATCCATCAAAATGTAAAAAATTGTTTAAAATTTATTTTTGCGAATCTGTATGATGTTATTTTTGGTACGTATAAGAAAGCGGCCATTTAAATATCATTGAAATCAATGAATTAGATTTATGATGTTGTTAAGTTTGGAAAACTTTAACCTAAGGATTAACCAGTATAAAGTGTGTCAAAAATTTAAGTCCGGTTATCCGTCAAAGAGGGGAAAAATTGAAAAATTTTGTATGGATGTTATATCTTCGAACAATAAAAAAACTTCTGTTCAAATTTCATGGAAATCGGTAAAGATCCAATGAAGCTATTCAAGTTTCGAAAACTTTAATCAAAAGGTTAACCAGAAATAAGTGTAAAAAAAAATAAGTCCAGTTTTCTTTCAAAATGTGAAATTTTTTTTTTTTGATTTTAAAATTTAAATGGATGTTATTTTTTGACAAAATGAAAGCTTCTATTCAAATCTGATGGAAATTGATGAAGATTTGATATCAGTATAGATATTTATTTTTCATAGTATAAATGTAAAATTTGGGGAATGCAGGGGATATTTTTTGTGAGCTCTGCTGACAGTAACCCCTGTTACTTCCCTTATGGGACATTATATCTTCCCATCTCTGTTAATATAACAACAACTGGTTTTACTACCAACTGGAAAACCTGGTTTGCTGTCTTTCTGACAGCTGAATTTTATTGTTTGTTTTTTGACATAGCTTGATGATTGATTGAATGTGGTATTTATGCCGCATTCAGTAATATGTCCGCTGTATTGTGGCGTCCAGTTTTTACTGAGAGAGGAAGCCGGAGTACCTGGTTAGAACCCTGACCTTTAGCAGGAAAACTGACAGTCTTTTGTCAAATTAGGTTGAAGTCAAGCACACCTTGCCACAAACCAGGTTCGAACTCACAACGCCAGTGTTGGCACGCCGGTGATCTATAGTGATATGACTTAGTACCTAGACCACTTGGCCACCGAGGCCCGATAGCTTTATGAAACTTAGAAGTCAAATGCATTATGCAGCTGCAGAGTGCCACATGGAAATAGCTCGCCTCTGGCCTTGATTTTTAGGATCAAGGTCAAATTATACTTTTTATACCCCCCTCAAGAACGAAGTTCGGGAGGGTATATAGGAATCACTGTCTGTCCGTCTGTCTTTCTGTGCAAATCGTGTCCGGTTCAGAACTTTTGAATGCCTTGTTGGATATGAATCATACTTCATGCAATTGTTGCCAATGATCCAAGAATTTGTCATGACCTTGGCCCAGGTCATATCTAAAAGGTCAAGGTCACAGCAGTTAGATATATGAAATCGTGTTCGGGCAATAACTTTGTAATGCTGCTTTGGATTTGAATCAAAGTTCATATAATTGTTGCCCATGGCCCAAGGGTCTGTCATGACCTTGACCCAAGGTCATAGCTATAAAGTCAAGGCCACAGCAATTAGACATATGAAAATCATGTCCGGGCTATAACTTTGTAATGCCATTTTGGACTTTAATCAAACTTCATACAATTGTTGCCCATGACCCAAGAATGTGTCATGACCTTGACCCAAGGTCATATCTATAAAGTGAAGGCCACAGCAATTAGACATATGAAAATCGTGTCTGGGCTATAACTTTGTAATGCCGCTTTGGATTTAAATCAAACTTCACACAATTGTTGTCCATGGCCCAAGAATATGTCATGACCTTTGACCAAAGGTTATATCTATAAGGTCAAGGTCAAAGCAAGTAGATATATGAAAATAATATATGGGTCACAGTTTTGTAATGCCTGCATGTATTTGAAGTAAACTTCACACAATTACTGAACTTGACTCCAGCATATGTTATTACTATGAACCAAGGTCATATTTTAAAGATCAAAGTTAAAACAGGCCATAATGTATTCAATGGTTGGAAACATTAAATACATATGTCGGGGTATTAGTCCCACTTGGCAGACAGTTCTAGTGATACTTGGTATTATTGTTGCCCACCACCAGATGGTGTGTCACGAACAAGGTTGGTATGTTTGTCTGCAAGGTCAAGGTCACAAACTTAGTTCACTTCACATAACCCATATCCGAATATACAAAGCCCTGTCTGGATCAGAATTTTTGATTAGATGATGTGGTACGGAAAACAAAGTGGGGACGCGGGGGGAATTAGTCCCGCCTTGCGGACAGCTCTAGTTGTATCTACGACTTAACTTTTTTGTCTTCGGATATAACTTCAAGAAACTTTGTAGCCAAATGCATTACGACATGGCAGAGTATCTTGTATGAAAATGACTACCTTATATTCTTTAGGGTCAAGGTCCGATTTGTGCTCTTTTCACCGCAAGTTCTTGGCCAGGGCATACCTTTCTTGCCTTTTGACATAACGTCATGAAACGTTGTACCCAAATGCATGACATTACATGTCGAGTGTCGTGTATGAAAAAAGCCACTCACTGACCTTGACCTTTAGAGTAATTTTTTTAAGGGAGTTATTTTGGTTTTTTGCCCTTTTTGGTCTTGTTTCAGGAAATTTTGTACCCAAATATATTATGATGTGGTGGAGTATCATGTATGAAAATAGCCACACATTGACCTTGATCTTTAAGTCAAGATAAAATTTGTAGGTTTTTTTGTTGTAGCATGTCACTTTGATTTCAATTTGCATTACTGAAATCTACTTTCAAATAACTATGCACAAATGCGGAAGGGTATTTACTGTTACTCTTGTCTCTTTGTCCAAATGAACGAGTTTCTTTCTATCATGATGTGTAAATCAAGATTAAAAAAGACTGGTGCCATATATCCTCACAACAAAGAGGAGACCTGTGTTTTAGTTCGCTAAAACATTTCTTCCTAGCTGTAATCATATGTTTGTAAAATGTATAGTGCATATTTTTCACTTATTGAAGATTGTTTTACAATAAATAAATGGGTATTTTTCCTTAATGTCATGGATAATAACCATTTTTTGTTCCGAAATTTCCATCTGTTGAATAGAGATATGAAAAACAAAGATCTCTGTATTTGTCCGGAATGAAGTATTTCATAAAAAAGAAGAGAGGTTAATAAGATATGTATATGTACAGAAGTAGGTGCAGGACAATTTTAATTAACTATCTCTTTTTCACTGGCCTAGAGAGGCACAGATTTTTAAACTGAAAGTTAGCATTAACTTTTACTATGTACAATTACTAGATTTCTAAAAGCTTTTTTTTCCAGAATATTCATTTTATTAATAGAGATGTATTTGTATATTGTAACTGTCATTTTGTTAGGTTAATAGCATACATTTGATATAAATTTCATATATTTATATTTTGCATTGAAGTTAAATGTATTGAATTTTTCCCTTTATTTAACCATTTATCTTCATTTTCAGACTGTCCAAATGGTAATTTCTATTGCAAAGCTGATAATAAATGCATTGACAAGGATTGGGTTTGTGACTCATGGCCAGACTGTAGTGACGGTGAGGACGATTTGGGATGTAGTAAGTAACTCGGTTACTGGGTGGGTGGCATGGTCAGACTGTAGTAACGGCGAAGAATATTTAAGATGTGGTAAGTAACTTGGTTACTGGGTGATTGACAATGTGGCCAGACTGTAGTAATGGTGAGGAATATTTAAGATGTGGTGAGTAACTTGGTTACTGGGTGGGTGACAATGTGGCCAGACTGTAGTAATGGCAAGGAATATTTAAGATGTGGTAAGTAAGTCGGTTACTGGGTGGGTGACAATGTGGCCAGACTGTAGTAATGGCAAGAAATATTTAAGATGTGGTAAGTAATCTAAAGTAATAATTTTTCAATTAGAAAACGGCAAATTCAAGATAACTCTTTAACCTTTAAAGATAGACGAAAAGTTTAAATTCGAGTTTTCTTCAGTATTACGGTACCATTTTAAATCTGTTGCATACAATTTAAGATCAATATGCATTAAAGCTGCACACGGGTGAAAAACAGATTTTTTCCCCCAAGATTTTATCAGATAAAAAGCGTCTGAATGATGTTTACCTGTAATCTCATAGTCACTGGAGAAAGACAATAGGTTCTTCCCAGACAGTGGACGGTCAAACAAAAGGTTTAAATGGCCAAACAATACAATATTTCGGACATCTGGGTGAGTGGACAATAG
>JAOXYI010096434.1:0-12169 GCA_028566495.1 Lithophaga antillarum | reverse complement strand
ACTTGTTTAACAATGTCGCTGGCGACCAAATTTTAAAGTATTTGAAAGACGTTAATCTTTACTCTAAAATGTAGTTTTTTATTTTCTTAGCATTTTGTTTTTAGATACTTTTTTACTATGATATGAAATTTTTTGTTTTAGCATGTTTTTGTTTTACACTTATTAACGGATTTTTGTCCATTTTTACTCAATGTCTTATCGAACGTTTCAAATGTAATTTAGAATGATGTCCTCACCACGATATAGTTGAAATACTGCTAAAGTGGCATAAAGCAACCACCAGTCAATCAGTCAGGGCTAAAGCTCACGAGTGACCAAGCAAGCGAGGAGAACGTCTTGGCAACATTTCGTGTCACAACTGAACGGTCATACTCCTATGAACAAGGTTTGGAACATGGTTCAAATCACATACTAACCTGAAGCAATTAGGAAACCAGGTGAGCCTCTAGTTTTTCAGTTTGCGAGTTTCTGCTATTTAGATGTCAAAAAAATAATCCTGAAGGCCGTTACTGGATAAACTTGACGGAACAGATGTTAAAGAAGCTTTACATTTTATAAATGGGATGGAGATGTTAACGTGAATGACAGTGAACTATTAAAATTGCGTAAGGAGTATGAGACAAGGTTAACTTAGGAAACTTCTTGTGCGTCATCAAACAATACAGGTGGCATACCTGGTTTGGAACAGTCACTTGTAGATCTAAAAGCTGATACTCTAATGTTTTCCTGGAAACCTCATTTAAGGAAGCAAGCATGGACTGAAGACTAAATGAACCTGAAAAATGCAAATTATTAGACTCTAAAGGCTTTGAAGTAGGAAGTAGTTGAGTTCAGTACCCTACTTCAGCAATGTTTAAACTATACTGATAAATTTAACGATATTTCAAATATGTGTGAACTAATGAAATATATATATAAAAAAATAAGTATCAGTTTTATTTATTTATTATTATTTTTAGAAAAAGAAGAGAACAGCGGCCACAAATGTACTTGTAATATCACATGAAAGGAGAAATACAAAACCTTACACACTTCTTGTGTGATCGGTATGTTCGTGACATCACGGCATCACTGAAGAGACAATGCCTGATGCTGGGCTTGAGGTTGTTGGTAAGTGTATCATGAATTCTTTTAAACACAAATGAAAATATGAAGAGATCTGGAGTAAATGTATATGAGACAAAATCTCATATAATTTGCTGGATGGAATTCAGAGTTTTATTAAATGTACATCATCTCGAAGTTTATTAAACACAGACACACATAGTCACACATACAGCATTCGAATAACGTTGAAATAACAGTTCTGCAAGTACACAAGTAATAAACAAATAAAAGTACATTCATATATCATAGTACACGACAAACAATTATTAAAACATTCTCAGTGGTATAAGCGCTAAATACTAGTGTACAGAAAATACTAATAAAAGTTTTAATAATATAAGCACTTAACTTATCCAAATTCCCATATTCTATGTGTTCTCAACATGAAGAATGCAATAAGAATTATATTAAAATAATAAGTTTCTCCACAGAGTAGCATCTGAATCATTTCAATCTTCTAGCTATCTACATATAGCTGTAAAATTGTATTGATTTTAAAACTCAAAAATACAAAACCAATTGATAAATCATTGTCAAAATTACACACTGACAAACAGAAACACATAAACACAAATATGTTCAATATTTTTCTCCAAAACGACCAAGCCAAATCGAACCAAAAAATCTTCTTGTCGAAAAGTATGCAGCTGATGGAATTGTTTATGGTGTGAATGATTCATTGGTTGTCCTTTGCTAAATTTGTGTTTTGATGCCTATTGGAAATCCAAGATGGCCGCCACCTGGGGACACAGTTTAACGCTGAACACTATGGGAAATATGCTTAATCTTCTTGGAAATAACGGAGACAATTAAATTGAAAATATTCATGAATAATCATTGGATTGTCCTTTGCCAAACTATTTTTAATAATGATCGGAAATACAAGATGGCCGTCACCGACGAACATAGATTGGAGCCTGTGGGAAATGCATTTGAATATGTTCTTAGATCTAACTGAGTCAATATAAACTGGAACTATTCATGATTGGTCATTAGATGGTTTTTCACCATATTTTTGTTTTTCATGCTAGACGGAAGATGGCCGCCACTAACGAACATATATTAAAATGGGACCCTATGGAAAATTTGGTTATAAGATCTTGAAAACAGCTGAGAGAATTGAACCGGAATTGTCTATGAATTGTTATTGGGTGTCTTTCACCAAGTTTGTGTTTTTAATGCCGGTCTAAGTTCCAGGATGACCGCCACCTACGAACAGAGTTTACATTAGACCCTAAGCGAAATGTGCTGAAAGATCTTGATTGTTGTTTAACGTCCAGCGAGCGATATTTCAGCTATATTCAGGACGAGAACACGTTAATCAATACTAATAATTAAACGGGGATGGGACAGACCATTGGGCGGAAAATTTTGACTGTCACAAGAAAAGGAGGATACAGTGGGTAGGGGCGGGAAATGTAGCCTTGCAACTGGTCACTTACGGACCACTCAAGAAGAGCTTTGTTCCAAGGGTTCTTTAACGTGCAGGGTGTGGCATTCTCCCAACACGGGACCTCAGATTTTACGTCCCCATCCGACGGACGTTGGTTGTGTATTTATGATCCCGCACAACCGGCGGACATTCCGTTTAGAACCTGGGTTCTATTTCTATACCCCGGAAACCCTCGGGGGGAAGCAAGACTCGAACCCACGACAATGGTGTTAGGCTAATGGTTATGTGTCAGCGATCCGCCATGTAGAACTTGGCACCAAATGTTCAGACAATAAAATACCAATGAACATTCCTGTCAAGTTTACTTTAATTCCATCCAGTTGTTTCAGATTTTTGAAATTTCAGCCAATCAAAACATTTTTTGCTCTGGTGGCAATGTAGATTTTCTCATCGGCACCAAAAGTAGTATTGTAATATTCACTTATACATGTACATCGCAATAAACTGAAATGTTTCTAGTTGAAACTAAAAAAGTAGCAAAGATGGCGAGTTGATCACTAAAATTCTAGAAAATATGACAAAAAAAAAAAAAAAAACAGTTTTGATAGAGCATTTCCATTGTTAAATTCTGCTATGTTTTGTTCCAAAAATAGAAGGAAAAAATTTTAAAATTCCACAATAAACATGTATAACTGATTTCCTGAACTTAATATTTTTTTCATCATATGTAGTGTAATTGAGTAAATAAAAGTATTTTGAGTTAAAGGCTTCATTTATCATGTTTTTCTGGGTCTTACAACCGACAACCTCGCTGAATTTCAAAATGCCTATGAATCACCTCCCACCTTTTAAAAAAAATAAATAAATAAAAAAATCTGAAAATTCCCGACTTTTCCCTCTGATTCAGCATCGACTAGTGAGTTTTGATAAATAAAAATAAAACATCGTATTTTTTCTTCTTAAAAATAAAAAATCACTCTGTGGCACAGTAATTAAAATACTTTCTTTATAAATAGGTTTTCCATTTGAAGAACATCCTTGGAACGATAATTTTGAAAGCACTGTATAGATACAAATGTAGTTTGAGATGATTGATTATGTTGTAAATCAATTAGGTTGATAATGACGTTATAAAGTGCATTATTTCTGATACATTAATGATGAAATATTGATAGATCCTTTTAAGCCTTTAATGAGTTCCGATATCTACTTAAATACATTTATCACTTAGGTTTTAACAATATAGTACAACACTGTAGTTCTTGTTTCATCATATAGCTACCCTTTAGTCAGTTAGGAGAAACACTGAACAAACTTTTGAAATGTGAAATATGTACATGTGTACATTTAAATCTTAGTAGAAGCTCGTAGTACTTTAGCATTCCGCTCTCTGTTTAGGTACAATGTTTTTTACCCGCGACAGCAAGGTTAGTAAAAACAAGGAGTTATAAAGTTCCTTATTTAATACTGTAACCGGATATTCAAATTACAAAATGTTGAAAATAAAATAATACCCTGAATTTTAATCATTACTGGTAATCTTTGTGTTTCACATTTTTTATGTTATATACATATGTATCATACCATTCATGTACAAATACGTATTATGTCTTGGTTGTTAATAAAAACTGAACTACCACCTCGGTGGTATAATGGTTAGTGTGCTTGCCTCGAGTGCGGAAGGACGTGGCTTCGATCCCCGTCCGGGTCAAACCAAAAACATTAAAATTGGTATTTGCAGCTTCTTCACTAAGCACGCAATACACTGTATTAAGGAGTAAGAGCAGAGACTGGTCGGCTCGAAGTCAGAATAATGTGTGCGAGTGGGGTGACATGTCTTCCTGCGGACTGTTACTTCAGTGAGCTAGCACTATAACAATCCTGCTTAGCATGTTGATCTAGTACAAAGCAGAATTCATATATCCATATCATACTAATATGTTCTCGTTCTGAATATGCTTGAAAGATTACCCGCATCCATCCATACAAACCGAACTTTGTATCTTTTCTTTCCGACTGATTTGACTTGTGTACTCTCCCTGCCATCCAACATGACACAATCAAGAATAAAACTTACAAGTAACTGAATGTTTTGTTTTATCATTAAAACATGATTTTGTTGTGTATTAAGGAATAATGATAAATCAATTAGAACTACAAAACCCAGTTTTTTTTAACAATATATCTGCTCTTTTAGCTTATTAGTATGAATACAAATAAAGATTTTTACACATCCATAAAAATATCTTATGAGATAATTTAGAGTAAACAATTGGTATATCGAAAATTAACCTTTATATACATAAAAATAAATAGTAACGTCACTTACATTCTAATGCAAACAAGGAATTTTCACTTCCGTCTATCCCGATAACAATCGTTTTACCGGTTTTTCTCTTTACTGAATATTCAGCCATGTTTACTGCCAAGCTTATCTCTAACGATTAATTCTTTCCAAACAACAATGTGCCGCTTAAAAAAAACGATCAGATTGATAAAATAAACTGATTTAGCCTTCCTCACCCTTCTTATGAATACAGTATTCTTATGCAGCTATGTGTGTGTGAAATACCATAGAATTGTTTAGATAATTATAAAGCATACTTGGCTTCCAATTATCAGCTACTACTACATCGATTATAACATGAAATAACATTTAATAGTTTGCAAATTAATAAACCCAAAGGAAAACATATTGCTATCGACTTAATTTGTAATTTAATAGACATATACTATAAATCATGCCTTCTTATACTTACTTCGGTTTACTGTAGAAATTACCCAGTAAGAGCCGCTAAGGACCATAACGATATGTATATAGGTGTTCTGGAAGACGAAGTATTCATGATCTATTTCGGCCTTTCAGATATTAGGAAAATGGTTGTTAAATACACTGAATTAGTTTTTAATGTAGATGTATCTAGCTACACATGTATCATAAGGGTATACAACACAGGCTTTGAATGTTAAGCATAAGTATTTGCCTTAAACCGAGCACGACTTTTAAGGTAGAGCGGTAGTATTATTTGACGCATAGGCGACAATCGTAACATTTTTCTAATTTTCCATTTACATGCAAAGAACCTGCATCAGAATGTAGTATCTGAGTATCGCAAATTCACTTCCATCTCCGATGTGGGAATAGGGTCATAACGAATTCCTCCAAGAGCTTTAAAAACGTCTGCCAAGCAATTCTACTTTTTCCTGTTTTGGCTGTAGTAAATACACTTTTTGAGGCTTGGTTTTTGAAAAATTCTATATTTTCATTAAGACAGGGTACCAAACGATACTGCTTTTTTTTCAAAACCTTATCTATATCTTAGTAATAATAAAATAAGAAGCTTAAGATTTCACATAATTTCAACCAATCAGAAGCTTCCGTATTAGTTAAGTACTGTACATACTGACTACAGTAGATCAATATCATAATGTGGTTACAGCAAAATGTTTGCCTTAAAAATGGCATAGAAAGATAGTACATACGAATTCTTCGACAGACAAACCATTGCAATGAATATCGCCTACACGACCTACCAATCTTCAGTAAATTCGTTTGTGGACAATATTTTTATAAATTTTCAATCTGACATTTAATGTAGCGTTAAGTAATCGTTCAGCCCGTCATTTAATGTTATATAGAAACGAGTGAGAAGTGACTGGTTTGCGGCCTACAGTCAACACTACCGTGTTAGCTTAAATGATATTCCAATAAAACGTAGTGATCTGTAATATCCATAATAAATGGGTTTCAATAAAGTCCACATGATTGTAAACATGAGGAAGAAGTATTTCCCTTGAACAGTCACAGAGTTGATGTACTGACATTACAAGTGTGACTTATTGAAATTAATTTCAGCTTACTACATTTCAGAAGTTGGATTTAGGTAGATTTACCTTTTAATATTCAGCTAATATTTAAATGATTGACGGCGTTAGTTCAGAGTAGACACTATCATTTGAATTTTAATCATGTTCTGTTTTTCTTCGTAGATTGTATATCTTCAGTAAATGGTTCGTTAAAATTGGTTTTCGTGCTCCAAACTTTCTGTGCTATACTCTTGTCAAACGGTTTACGTGATCTACAGGAAACAGTTCAAATTAAATTGTCCACACTCATTTGGAGAGTCGATTTGGGTCCTATGATTCTATCGCCTTGCTTCCATCGAACTGTACTCTGATTTAAGTTGTTTACATTTAGTCACAGCTTGAATGTTTACTACACTGTTCATATTGAAAACGTAATTATTCATTATAATTGTCATAATTAATATACGGAATTTCTTATTTTCATATTCTTAATTCTAAGTTATTAATTCTTCAACTTCTTAATTCTGAATTTTAGATTCTTAAATTCCTTACATCTTACTTGATTCTAACAGCAGTTAAAGAAGGCATCCAGAAGGACTGTGATAAAGCTTACTCAAGAAGTGACGTGAATCAGATGTGGATCCTTAAAAATTTAAAAGATTTATTAGAATGCATGAAATCTCGGTTTCTTTCATTCTGCAACAGCATTAAAACTTTTGACTTCTCTACCCTTTACACCACAATTATTCGCGTGGACTAAAACTCTGCTCAATAATTTAATTCAACAGTGTTTCTTTAAAAAATGGTGATAGGGGGTATACATTTCTGGTCTTAGGTAGAGAAAAGGCTTATTTTGTCAGGGAACACACTGATTCTTAGAAAAAGTACCTCTGGGGTGGATATTGTTAAGATGCTGGATTTTTTGATAGATGATATCTTTGTTGAATTCGATGGACGTAGTTTCCAGCAGACAATCGGCATTCCAATGGTCATTAACTGTGCATCAATCCTCGTCGATCTGTTCTTATATTCATATGAGGCAGACTTCATTCAGGGGCTATTACAGAAAAGAGAGAAAAAGCCCAGTGCTTTAATTTCAGTTTCCGATTTATAGATGATGTTTTATAATTAACAACTGTCGTTTTAACGACTACTTCATCTTATCTATCACAGTGAGTTTGATATTAAGGACACCACAGATATATCTACGTTTGCAGCTTACCTAGACTTGTACCTGTCGATAGACAACGGGGGACGGCTACAGTCAAGAATATACGACAAGCGTGATGACTACGATTTTCCGATTGTGAACTTCCCTTTTATTAGTAGCAATCTACCTGCGTTACTACACTATAATTCACACCGTCCTTGTTAGACATTTGAATACAGAATACCACAGAACCTATGGTTTTATTGGAAAAAATTAAATATTTCAGAGAGCGGGAAAATATCTTACCGATAGCTATTTTAGCTTAAGAATACTTTATCTAAAAACCATTTACCCATAAATCATATAGATGACAACCGAAGCAAAATATTTGACTTTTACATTATGACTGAAGGTGTATTTTAGCTCAATTTGTATGTCGGATCTCAATCAGTGGAACTGTAAAAGGAACCAAGACAAATGTTTGGCGATGACAACCGGCTTACAAGAATCCAGATTATGGCCTGTTATCATCTTCGGGAGAATGTGAGAAAATCTTAAAATGTACCATACACAAATGGGGTCCTCCGTATAGTCCGACAACCCATTAGTCCGACAGCCCATTTGTTCGACAACCCGTTAGTTCGACAGCTCATTAGTCCGACAACCCAATAGTCCGACAGCCCATTAGTCCGACAACCCAATATAACGTGTACACATCCCCTAAATGCTTTTTTAAAATTGATTTTATTTATGTAAAAGTTCACAAATAAATTATTTTTAATATATATTTTTTAAAATAATTTTTGTGTCTATTTCATAAATGAATAAAATTAGACGTGTCCAGAAACTATTACTTTCGTACCGACAACGGACGATTAGAAACCTAACATTCAATATTAAACAACATAATTTTTTTAACAAAAACTTGAAAATCACATTTATTTGACAATATCAATGCAATATCTATAGCCTTTGTGCTGTTTCGTTCGTCTTTCGTGCTCCTTTGTGCACAAAGGAGGTCCTTTGCGATGTTTTATTATGGAAAAGTGCTCCTACGTGAAAAAAAAAAGTTGATAGTGCCTCCCTCTCCCGGTTTCTGACCAACATACCTTCGGACCTTCCGACTAACGGACCTTTGGACTACAGGGCCGTCCCCGAAAAGGGCATCGGAAAGAAACTGCCTTCGTACATTTATCAGGAGAAAGAACAATTTCCGATGGAATGGAAAAGCTTCAGACCGTACCGATCAAGGCAAGTCGAGCATCCCTCGCCAGCATTCAGAATATAATGATGTACAAAAATCCTGTAAATTCCTATCGCTCAAAAAATTGAAAAAAATGTAGACCATCAACTGTTCAAAATTTTATCCCATCGACTGTCGCGCGTTTGTTCCTGTGGATATATATAAATGAACCCTTTCCGTCCAGCCAGTCTAGTGCGTATAGAGTATAAGACTTGTATAAGAAATGAACTTTAAGCAAGAGACAAAAAGTATTCTCTGTTATAAACAATAAAACTAATTTTCATTTTTATGAGAGAACGAATTTTTAATATTACTAAAGAGTAATGGTTCAAGTAATCCTGTCGAACTCGTCTATCCGTCTTAATACTTTTCATTGTTATATTATCCGATCTTTCGATGGGTGAGGGGATGGACAGGGGGTGTACAGTTCCAACTTTTCTCCCCTTAACCCCCATTTCCCACTTCCCTCCACTTAACTCCTATTTTCCTCTCCCCTAACTACTATTTCATCCCCAACTCCCATTTCCCTCCTCCTTTATTCATCCCCACCCCCACTTCCCTCCCCTTACTCCCGGGGTCCCGCGCCCCATGTCCATCCCCTTATGGGTTGGTGAGTCGTATTCTGTGATATTAGGATCTTCTGCTGCCCTGTCTTTTAAGTCAATTTTATAACTCATATACATGTGCAAACCCCCTCCCCATTCTCTCTCTCCAAATTCAACGAAATCACTATAAAAATCGGTTATCGGACTAGTTGAAGGCTAATGGTCTGTCGGACCAATGGGTTGTCGGACTATTGGGCTGTCGGAGTAATGGGTTGTCGGACTATTGGGCTGTCGGACCAGTGGGTTGTCGGACTATTGGGCTGTCGGACTAATGGGCTGTCATTGATTTTTAGTAATACTTTTGTGTTATGCCAAGACTTTAACATCTAACATATTCAAGCTTTTCGGAAATAAAGGTACAGAATTATTAAAAATCTGTTCACAGTGCCACATGTATATTTGTACGTAATAAAACCGAAATTATGTCACATGTACATTTGTACATAATAAACAAAATTTTATAAACAAAAAATATTTTTACGATATAAACAACAGTTCCAAAATTCAGTCTGTGTGAATTAAAATTATCTCTTTACATTTTTAAAAAAAATTCTGCTCCACCAAGCTTTTCAGCAATAGTGCTATCGAGGAGATATGTTAGCATGTTACCATGTCATATTACAATGAATTCCTGCATCAAAATTGCAGAATATCCATGCAGATTTCTATAAAGTAATGGAATATATTATTTGATAACAAAAAGACTATCCACACACAGACGTATATCTTCATAACAGTCGTGACAGTATTTATTTTGAAACAGGATGGGTCGAATTATAGAGAGAAGGAACAAAAGATATATATGTTTATTTATAATTTTCGTAGTAATACAGCATCATCCTGCTTAACTGATATCCCCCTTTAGTTTCTGAAATGTGTCCGTACCCCCTTAGAAGTGAAAACTATATAATTCCAAACTACAGATTCTTCCTTTTCCCGTCAACACTAAGAGTTTGGAATACTCATAGTGTAGAGAAAAGGAATATTCCTAGTGCATCTGGTTTTAAGCGTGTATTTGCTAATAAGGCTCCTGTGCAAAAAGGGTTCTCCTTTGGACCTAGAAAACGAAATATTATGCATACCAAAATACTCCATAACAACAGCAGTCTTACTATTTAATCTGAGGATGATCCCTTTTGTTCTTGTGATTTTGTACGTGAAAATTAATACCATATTTTCAGATTGTCCATTGTATATCACCTAAAGAAATATTTACACTCAGAATTTATGGTGAAATTGATTTAAATGTTATTCTGAATGGAAATGCGGATCTATCACTGAACCAAAATAAGGATATTTTCATTGCAGTTCAGATCTTAATTACAAACAGACACTCGTTCAATATCTATGTTCAAGTTACAGATTTTAGTAAGGACAGGAGTAACATTATTGATTGAAATCCATTCACCAGTTTAAGAATGAAATGTAGACAACACATTTTGCAATTAAAGCCTGGTCTTAGATAGCGGGTATAATCATCGGATATATTTCCGACAGGGGACCACCCAAGAACTATTCCACCGAAGTTTGGTTCCAATTGGCCCAGTACTTTCAGAGGATTTTAAGTGATTTTTTGCCCATTTTTCTATTTTCAGTAACAGAAGCCGTGTTGAATGGAAGTTGCCGGATACATTCTGAAGGGGGACAAAGGACTATTCCTGCAAAGTTTGGTTCCAATTGGCTCAGTGGTAATGTTAAAAGCTGACGACGGACGACGACTGGCACCAAGTGATGACAATAGCTCACATGATTTCAGCCAGGCGAGCTGACAAAGCTATGTTGATGGAAGTAAGCCTTAAAACGTTAAATGGCATGAGCGTGATAATGAAAATCCAACATAATCCAACAACTGTAGTATAATTTAACAGTCATACGAGTTCTGAAAGCTATAAACATTATGCAGGGTAATATTAAAACAATTACTTAATCAATTGTATTATTTCTTGCTTTTGCTCAATGCAAATTTAATTTTGAATCTTTTCTTTCCGGCCGATCTAACGTCTACACTTGCCACAGTATGCAGCATTCCATAATGAAAGAGTCTGCTCTCTAAATAGATTTACATTATCGTTGAATATGAAATGCAGACCTGTTTGTTTCATATCATTAAGAGATAATGATAACCATCGTCTCACTTTTATAAAGTATATATAAAAAGGGGAGAAAAACAATGAATGTTAAAAATCCAACCAAATACAAAAAGGTCGTGCAAAACAAGCATTGACTTCGCCACAACAAATCAAAAACCAAAATAAATAAATAAATAAATAAATAAAATAAATTTAAAAAAAGACAAAAGACAAACAACCGATGAAAACCCAGACCCCTATATATTTATGTATTTTTTTCTTTGATATTGTCTGATGTACGCATACAACTAAGTGCCATGATTTTATATATCATCCCTGACTAAAAGGGAGGTAGTGACCTTTTTCTGCTAATCGAGGTGTAAATAGGGAAAAGCTAACCTTCAATGATTTAAGATCAGTGGGAAAAGACAGGAAAAACATATCATATCCTGAATTATATTTTCCACCTGCCAGTACATCGGCTCATTAACGGAAGTTTAAATATTTATAGTGCATCTGTGATGCAGGAAAGATGGACTGCAAGACAATTCCTATTTAGTTTTGGTCAGAGTTACCATTGGGATCAGGAATTTTTTTACTGTAATCCTTTTAAAGTATAGGTGGTCTAATATCAAGAAGTTGTAGTTTAAATTTGAACATATTCTGCATTTAACAACATCACAACAAATTGCATCACGTCCTTCAAAAACAGCAAAAGAACAAAGACAAAATAGGAAAGAAATAACCGAGAAACGAGCTATCCTGGCCTGGTACAGGCACTAAGTAGTGTAGGGT
>JAOXYI010096324.1:0-12169 GCA_028566495.1 Lithophaga antillarum | reverse complement strand
AGAAGTTCCAGTATAAGAAATTAAAGAATTTGTCCAAACTCATTTTCCCATTTATTTTCGTACGTAACGTAAAAATATTTCAATAAGAATTCTATAAAATCCAGATGTATTGGCTTAACTGACTTAACTCAGTATACAAAAATGCAATATGTAATTCTTGTAGTAATACATGTAGCTGTATATAAGAAAAAAAAACACTTTTACATTCTGAAAATACTCAAGTGCTTTACTCTGATACACGTTCTTTAGAATACATTTATCCATTCAGTTATGTGCTGCCGTAATACATATCTGGAAACAATTTTTTTATGATCTCGAAATACCGGACAAAATTTCCATTTTAAAATTTTTGTCCGTATTTAATGGTTAAAAAAGTTATCACAAACGTTCAACTTTCTAACTTTGAAAAATGATAACGTGATAAGAAAGATGTTACCATAATTATACCGTGAATCTGGCTTCTTCATTAATGTTTTTTTCAACAGACCATAATATCGATGAATGTTTCAAATACAGTTTTAATATAAAATTACCCGTATTGTATTTCCATCGTGAGATTTTTCTTTTCCGGCTGTGTCCATCATCCTAAGGGCCATCCAAGAGATTTGCTGGGCATGAAATTTTGAGGGTCTGTGTAAACCGCCAGCAACACAGTATGCATCTCCTATTGTCTCTACCTGAAAATAAAATGTCAGAATTCCTAAGACGATACTTTTAAGTAATAGGAATTGCCTGATCGATAGAAAGCATCAGAGATTTCTCTGATGGATTTGCTTTTCTTTTTTTTTTTTTTTATTGTCTTGTTTTATTACAAACACTTTAAAAGACAGTTAACATATCACTAGAAAGGTTAAATAGCTGAAATAAGAAGAGTTTTTGTCAAATGTTTTGTTCTTGCCACACTCAACTAAATACCATATTTTATAACAAAAATACATGACAGCTCACAATTATAAACTAATAGACGTAGCAAGTATTTTACCAATCAAAAATATAGGAGTCAAATATATAAAACTATAATCGAAATAGAAAAGCAAAGGAACTTGCAATGTCCAGCACATATCAATTCGAGTACCTTTGTTTCCAAGGTAATAATATAAAAGCAGTGTATTTGTTTTCTTTTCTATGCAAGACTGATGTTCAATTGTTTGTTCTCAGGTATGTAGTACAAGCATGTCCTGTCAATATGTACATTCATTTTACAGTGCAATGAATAGCACATTTGATTTGAGTATATATAGAATAGTTTGCCTATATTTATACCACAAAACGGATATAATTATCTTTTTCCTTCCGATACATTTCAAATTACTTAATCGATAGGTTCAGATCACAAGAAATGAATTTTGTAATGAAGAGAACTAGCATGGTTTTATACACTTGTATTATAAATAGTGTATCTGTGATATTTATTTTCTCTTTTAAAGCTGGATTTCTAAGTAGAAAACAAGATAAAATATACTTTTAGCAATCTTTAGTCTGCTTTTCGGAAGTCCTAAACCTATTTTATTTTATTTAGTTTTTGTAATTAATTCAGGTGTCTATTTTCTGCTTTGAAACTAATATTACTAAAATTTTATAACAAAACTGAATGATTCTATTAAAAAAATCGCACTAAGGTTATCTTGCTCTTGCAAAGGAAACCTTAGCCGGTTTTGGCTGTACTCTTTGACGATTTTCGGAATTTTTGCTTTTTAACATTTATCTTCCTTCAATTCCAAACATTTGGCTTCAATTATCACTGATGAGATATGATTTGTTGAAATGTGCATAGAGCATATCAACTTCTGGTGGCAAGGCATCCGTTCCTCAGCAGTTTCTTTACATTTTACAGTTTGCATTGCCCTTCATAAAGTTTTTTTTCAAATTTCTAAGTTTTTTCAGAGAGCCTTTAACATCATGATCCATCGTTAGAAAAATGTTCTTTTCGTTCCAATTTCATTTCAAATGTTTGTGAAAGGTTAATGTTATCTTCCCCATGTTTTGAGTTGCATCTTCTGATGTCAAGTTGCTGAGTACTAGAAGTACATGATATCCTTATCTTTACAGTGTTTGGAGGGGTGAGTAATTATTTTTATTGTGTTGTTTCGTGATCCTGTAGTGTTGCTTGTTACACAATTACATTCTATTTTTTTTCCTTCGTCTCCAACACGGTTCTTTTTCTTACTGTTTGATACTTCAACTAATGAACATAAAAAAGTACTTGTACATATATGTACATATCAGATAAGCCTCCCTTCTCCATGAGAATTAGGAAGTTATTTGATCCCACATTCGATACCTGAACAGGAGTCATTCTCGAAAATTTGGTTTGCTAAATAGACTACGACATAATGTTCTTATTTTCATATTGCGAGGGATATCTTTTTCTGTTTTGCCCCACTCGTCTTTCTGTATGACAGGTATATTACCGTAATTAACTATAGTTTAATAATCATCAGCAATAGTTCACAGAAAAATAAGAAACATGTACAGTGCTCACAAAGTACTTTCTTATTAAGGTTCGGAACAAAATGCAAGATTCCTCGAAATTGGTAGATTATTCGAAGTTTCATCTCAAATTTTATTGCTAAATATCCTCGTTTGATTTTAGCCTGATTTATTTATTTCATAATACTAAATTTTCTGAGTAATACAAATAGAAAATTGGCAAAATCTACATATCCGTACCTAACCTTGTAATAAGAAAATGGTTACTTCATATCTGATTCAGGGAGTGGAGCACGGTAACAATAACTACTGCTTGCTCCCTCTGTAATCAGGAGAATTACACCAACATTACAGACTATTTTTCTATCCGTTAATTACAGTGCTGACAAATATGGAAATTGTCTGAGTGATATAGTTATTTTATTCAATAATGGCTGACTTCCAAAAGGTTCATCAACAACGTGTGACTTGAACCGTAACAATATTGTAGCTCGTTTTATTACTTTTTATAGAAATAAATATAGTTCTGTTTTAAGATGTTACATTAAATTTTCAGACGATGATTTCCATTCTGGTGATGACATTTTGTTTATTATAAAGAAAGCACCATAAAACCACATAAGATGAGTAGTTAATATGTTAACATGCACATCAATTCAACTTCCGCATCAAGCAATTTCATGCTTGTAACAAGATAATATTTTGAACAAACTTTCTAAGCTTTCGTTTACTCCATTATGAATTGAAAACGATATGTTTGTTCTGAAAAGTTCCCATTCCTGCAATTTTCTCTATCCAACGTCAACCCATATTGCCAGCTGAAAATTTCACACCCTTTCGTTTTGAGACCTTGAAGAGGCATGCAAATATTTGTAAATATCACAAGTTTAAAATTGGCAACCTTTAATGTAGACTTTGTTTGCAAAATAATCATGTAGAACAGTGACAGTTATCACAGAAATAAATTACCCTGCATATTATTTGAATCACGTAACGTCGGCGACGAAATATCAGATTTTTTTTTTTTGATTTTTTTTTTGTTTGTTTGTTAATTTGACTGAATGGAAACTACTGGGAAGAAACGTAATCGACATTAAAAACTTCTTGTCTTACTTTTTAGTAATGATGGGTATGCAAATCCGTAAGTTGAACAGCTGCCTGGATGTATTTGTACAATTCTGAATCCGACATTTGAATGTAACAACATATTTCTGGTCGAAAATGTATAGAGAACACAAAAAATTCTGTGAAATGGTATTGACCACAAATGTATAGAGAATAGAGGACATTCTGTGAAATGGTATTGACTACAAATGTATAGAGAATAGAGGACATTCTGTGAAATGGTATCGAGCACAAATGTGTAGAGAATACAGGACATTCTGTGAAATGGTATCGATCGCAAATGTATAGAGTAAAGAGGACATTCTGTGAAATTGTATTGACCGCAAATGTATAGAGAATAGAGTACATTCTGTGAAATGGTATCGACCACAAATGTATAGAGAATAGAGGACATTCTGTGAAATGATATCGATCACAAATGTGTAGAGAATAGAGGACATTCTGTGAAATGGTATCGATCGCAAATATATAGAGGAAAGAGGACATTCTGTGAAATTGTATTGACCGCAAATGTATAGACAATAGAGGACATTCTGTGAAATGGTATCGACCACAAATGTATAGAGAATACAGGGCATTCTGTGAAATGGTATCGACTGCAAAATTTATAGAAAATAGAGGACATTCTGTAAAATGCTATTAACCTCAAATGTATAGAGAATAGAGGACATTCTGTGAAATGGTATCGACTGCAAATTATAGAGAACAAAGGACATTCTGTGAAATAGTATCGGCCACAGATTGTAGAGGAGAATAGAGGACATTCTTTGACATATAGATAATAGATGACATTCTCTGACATGGTACTGCCGCAGGTATATAGAGAATAGAAGACATTCTGTGATATGTACTGATTGCAGATGTGTAGAGAACATTGTATGAAATGGTATTGACCACAAATATATAGAGAATAGAGGAAATTCTTTGAAATGTTACTGACCGCAAATTATACAGTAGAGAGGACATTCTGTGAAATGATATTGACCACAAATGTATAGAGAATAGAGGGTGGTATTTACGGTAAATGTATAGAAAACAGACGACATTCTGTGAAATGGTATTGACCGCAGATGTATAGAGAATAGAAGACATTCTGTGAAATGTTATTGACCGAGAAATATATAGAGAAGAGAGGGTATTCTGTGAAATGGTACTGACCATTTTTTTTTCTTTTCTGTCCAAGTGATGAACCACTGTCTGTCTGATCTTTACATACAATAACACTAAACTGCTTTAATACCACAAAATTTTCCTAACTGTAAACGAACATACAGAAACAATAAAAATAAGGTTTTGCAGAAAAGTAGAAAACCCAAAAGGATACAGGATTCACTAGCAAACAAGCTGAATAAACTATAATAAAGAAGAGTTAAGAATGTCAACAAAATCACAGGGATGCAATCCGTCGTTGCGAGTATGAATACCAATACTGCTTTTAAATCTAAACACCCTTCATAACTGTACCATGATATTTAATTTTAGTTTTCTTGTTCAGAAGTACTGTGCTACGCTCGATTTAGGGGATTTGCACGTATTACTTTTTATCAACCATTTCATTAATTTACTCAATTAAGATGACTGCTTATACCATAGAATTTATTTTTCTGTTATAGACGTGTAAAATCTCTATTCAGTCCTCAACAATCGAAGTCTAAACACATTACGTAAAAATCATTTCATTTTGTTAAACATTATTTCAATGCTTTTATGATATTACAGAATTCAACAAATACTCGGTAACATAGGAAAAATAAGGGATCAACCTTGGAATTAAATTGTGAAAACCTTATCACATTAGATTACCAGCAACTCTGTTCCTTTTACATTCCTTTTAGCATTTGCTTCTTGAACTTGCTAAAAATGCTCAAAAACCTGAATATGTACTTGAAAAAAAAGCTTCAGACGGTCAAACACTTATTATTTGTTAAATCAAATAATCTAAGAGAGACTAGAACCTTTCAGTAATAAGCAATTTACTTGACTCTCTTATATATAAAATCTCGGTTAATGTAATCTAGACTGATAAAAAGATATATGACAATAGACACGTGAAATACTAATAGATTTCTTTTTAAAACGTACGAGGATGGTTAGATCAGTAACCTGAAATCCAAATGTAAACATTTTTACCATTACAGTCCATTCTATGAAGATGACAATGTATTCCTACAGAATGAAATAGATTTGACAGATGAAGTGATAATCAGCTGTAATTGAATCATGTGATGACTATGTCATTATTGGTTTGGTAATTGTATTATTTTTTAGGATACAAACTACTCCAGTAAACATTAGTTAAAATATATATGTCATACAACGATGATAACAAAAGATTCGATTATTCATAACGCAATCAAACACATCTCAATGTAACAGCTACAGAATTATCTAACCATAATGAACATATAAGAATTATTGCTTTGGACTTTTTTACGACGCAAGTTCCTAGACAGTTTACAGACAGTATTCTGTGCCATCCTGGTTTCAATTAATTTTTATAAGCAAGTTTGTAGCAGCAGTTATCTTCATAAGAAGTTAAGCCATATTTCACTGCTAGTGGATGGTCTCACCAGCCCAATAGCTTAGTATTTTGGTACTGGATCAAAATTTATCTTAATATTTAATTATAAAATTTCCAGTCAGTAAAACTTGAAAATGAACCAAAGATTTATCGTCCTTTTGCCATGGTATCAGTATATGATCTGACAATACTATTTGGACCTTTGGAGATTTCCTACTTGTCAACATTTGATACTGTTTATACTCCATGTCACCGGTTCAAAATTCAAGTAAAATGGACGACAAATAAATACTGCTTACCGTGTATCGTTAAAGTTATGATATTTTAAAAGATCCTATTAGGTGCAACTTAAATCCAACAATTATTTCTCCCATATCAAAAATATTTTGAATTCAGGCGGGTTTTTCACTTCTCTACGGGGATTTTCCATTGTAAATTCGCCATTGTTTTTACCGGAAGTGTATCCAGGGACCAGTGAATGACGTCATCACGTGATTTTTCGGACTACTTCGGATTCTACTTAGGAAGACGTGATAAGGTAAAAGCCAAATACTTTCGAGGCCACGTTACAACAGCTCGCTGTAAAATATTTGCTCTTTTGTTTCTGTTTGCCGTATGCGGACAAAATAACCTGAAGCAAGCGCAGAAATAATAATATTAATGAAAAGAGACGTCAAGGCAGCAATAACCTTTAGGATTAGTGTAACAATCCAGTATGGAAAACATTTTTATATTTTGAATTTGACTTGCAGAGTAATAGACAATAAATGGTCACCGATGTAATAATTATTTGTTCTTCTTCATTTTAATCGGTCTAAAATTTGAAAAAAAGAAAATAAATGCAGTAAACAAGACCATCTGTCCAATTCTAAACAACAGACACGAGCCAAAAAGGGGTGGGGCTAGTCTGAAAAATTCGGGATACATAGGCTCGTCAGAGGACAAAATTGTAACCCTCCCAAAATACCAAAATCTAACTGACCCCCTAAAAAAAAAATACCTGTCGAAAGATAGGTCCCCCCATCCATAATACCATAAAAAAAGTACATTTTTTCACATACCCCCCCCCCAAAAATACCTGCCAATTCTTGATCCCCCAAAAAATACCAAAGTCCCAAAATCATATCCCAATAAAATAGTTCGAGCCTACACATCACAAAAATTTCAGAGTAACCCCCCTGGGGGTATAATTTTTTACAGTTTTTCTTACCCATGAATAGAGTGAAAATTAGACACATGAAAAATTCCTGATAAACGCTGTCACAATAGGTTATGTCAACATCATTCCACTAGAAACTGCTCAGTTTGGAATTTTATTTTTTTTGTTTCTTTCACTTTCCAGTTACAATATACATATGTTCTAGATATTCTGTCATTTTGCCCAGAAATTACGCTACCAGGCATGGATTCTGTCACAGTAAACAAGTTTTTTGTTATCCTCCTTTTCCAGGAAAGTAGGAAGAATTAAGGCATATTACAGTGGTGTCGCACTGATTATCTATATGTCTTATTTAATTTTTGCATTTAACTCCATTTCTCAAGAACTGCGGCTTGTACAACAATGAAATTTGAAATATAAGTGCATTATACACAGGACAAGGAAGATAGAACTAGGTTAGTGATGTCATGGCAAGGGAATTTACATTGTTTTAAAGGTGCAACTTTTGCACTCTAATTGGTTCAGTTGTCTGAATTCTTATGCAATTTATAGTGCAGCAGAGTTTAATGTCTTGTCTCTTAAATCTATTTCACTCTTCCCTTGCGATTGAAGTTAGCACAATTAATTGACAGCTCACTTACATATTTATGACTTGATTTTCCTTCTTGTCTGTTTCAAAATCGTAAATATTTCAAATTGATATTAGAATTGTACAGCTATACATTAAGACTGTTGGGTGATACAGTCATTTAATCCTTAGCAGTATTTTTAGACTGAGTGAACCCACAGAGACAATATAATACAATGTGTATAGTGACGGCCGTATCCCATTGATGTTTCGTAGGGGTGAAAATATGAAAATCAAAAATGCGTAGTAACATATTTATACGTACAGTTGACTCTCGTTGTGTCCAACTCCAAGGGACCAGTCAATTTTCTTCAACTTAACAAAAAATTTGAGTTATCAGGAGTAAATTTGGCTAGATTCTACTGTAGAGGGTCCAAAATTTCACTTCGAGTGATCTGAAATTTTCGACTTGTCTGGGTTTGAGATAACCAGAATCTACTGTATTTGCAAAGTAACCCTAAAATAGCTGTTGAATGTAGGACACTTGAAAACTAATACACCATCAACTCAGTTCAATTCAATTAAATTTCATTAAGTATTGATGAGTCAATTTTGAATGATGAAATTTCATTTATTGAAAAAGAGCCGATATATTTACAACCTCGTTTATTTTCCTTATTTTCATTAAATATGTAAAGTTTGTCAATTAGTATGCAAAAAATGTCTCGTAGATCATGTCTAGTGTGATATCGTACAGGAATTACTGTCAGCTTGCGGTAAGTAATCAACTTTGTATGGCAGCTTGCTAGTTTCCAGAATTGAGTAGGAAATGCATGGCTGCTACTAGTAAGAGTTTCACAGACATCCTCGTCTTTGTGGAATTTAATGAAATTGAGATGAATATTCGATGCTATATGAAAATTATCAATGTGACAGAAGTACAGTGCTGGGAAATTGCATTTTGATCGAGTATGAAATAGATTTTATAAAGATGATTGTCTAGATATAATTAAAGATTTTTGTGAAGTCCACTAGAATTTGTTAGAGACCTCAGCGACAGAATGGTTCAAGGTACCTATAATTTTTTCCCTGTATAGATCCTCATTGTTTCACCACTGAAGTTGTGAGTCCAACTTAAATTGGTCAAGCTGTGCTGAACTTGTATATTATGATTAAAGTTACCAGTTCCTTGTTAAATCCAGGACTTTTCTCTGTGACTACAACTGTTTCCATACCTAAAACTTGTTGGCACAAATATGACATGATAGAAAAACAATTAATAAAACATACAACAGAATCTACAAGTTGTACTTATACAGTCTACACAAATGTAAAAAACTGATCTGAAATCTGCACAAATGTAGAAAATTAGACTGGAGTCTGCTCTTTTCTCCCAAAATACTGACTCAGAATTCAGCCACATATCCCTTCTATTATATACACAGTAGAACTTCGGTATCTCAAACTCGAAGTGACTGTCCAAGTTAGTTCGAGAAATGCATGGTGTTCGAGTTATTGATGGCAGATACAATGGAAATATACTTGTGGGACTGAAAAAAGTGGTTCAAGAGATGGGTTGTGTTCGAGCCATACATGTTCGAGATTTGAATGTAGGAAGTTACCCACTGGGCACACCATAGCTGAAAAGTTGCAGAAGTAACAATATTGTTTTATTAGTCAGGTTGCTAAAAAGGGAGACAAATCAGCTACGTTGCACAAATAAACATGATAAAATGACAGATATCTGTTGAATTAAGCTTGCTTATAAAAGTTACATGTAGCAGTTGTAATGTTCACAGTTTATGATAATTTAATAAATATTTAATTTTCTCTCATTTGCAAGCTTTAGGGCTTTCCATCAAATTTTAGATGAATTAAAAGTACTGTAAATAGATTTTATCAGTTTCTGTATAATATTTTATTTATACATTCAAATGAATTTAAAATTTGACACTTGCAACTGATTGACTTTCCATCCTTGTCAGTTTCTGTATAAATACAATTTTTGGAAATGCAATTCAAATGAAGTTAAAATTGACACAATGCATTAATTGATTGGAGTTCATTAAAAATATCTTAATAAATGTATAGTATTGATTTTGATATTTTCCTTATGTGTTTAAAAATTGCTTGCTAAAGTATTTTGGCAAGATTTAGTGTCTAGAAATGTACATGTTCTTCCTGTGTCAATAACTTCTCATGAAATAAACATATATTTTGTCAATACTTGTCATTTTCAAGTGGCGTTTGAGATGTTTTATAAACTGCAGGGATGTTTTGAAATGTTTATAATTGAGCTTTGAATAAAGACTTCTTTTATTCAAAACCACTGTGACTTTGTATAGCAATAAAGAAGGAGATAACGAAATGAAATGAATTCAAGGGAAAATATCATCTGGCATTACAATGAAAACAGTAAGTAACGGAATGATATACTTAATAACTGTCGGTCCTGCTTCTTACCTTCATCATGCAGCCATCATTGACGAGCAAAAATGCATCCTTAATGTAATTGCAAGACCACTCCAAGCCTGCAACTGAACAAAACTATTTACTTCTAAGTGAAAAGTTTTTTCTTTTAGTACACGTGTGACCTCCAAGTAACTGAGAGGGAACTTGACAGCCACGTGGTCTAGGTAGTTGGCCCGTCTACCTTATAGATCACTAGCCTATCACCTCTAGGGTGTGGGTTGGCATCTGACTTTCAGTGATTGTAAAAACCAGCATGCATTCAACTTGTACCTTATATAGTAAAGTTTACCAGTTTACAATTGTTGAGGGTTACCAGTATACTTGCAGGTTACCAGTTTACTTGTCAAGGGCTACCAGTGTACTTGTTGAGGGTTATTACCAGTTTACTTGTTTAGGGTTACCAGTTTGCTTGTTGAAGGTTACCAGTTTACTTGGGGGTAACCAGTTTACTTGTTGAGGGTTACCAGTTTGCTTGTTGACGGTTACCAGTTTACTTGTCTAGGGTTACCACTTTACTTGTTGAGGGTTACCAGTTTGCTTGTTGAGGGTTATCTGTTCACTTGTTGAGGGTTACCAGTTTACTTGTTGAGGGTAACCACTTTACTTGTTGAGGGTTACCACTTTACTTGTTGAGGGTTACCACTTTACTTGTTGAGGGTTACCAGTTTTATTGTTGAGGGCTACCAGTTTACTTGCTGGGGTTAGCTGTTCACTTGTTGAGGGTTACCAGTTTTATTGTTGAGGGTTACCAGTTTACTTGCTTTTCTCCAGCTACTCTGATTTCTTCCAGCTGGTCAACATGACATAGCTGAAAATTGCTGAATTGGCATGAAAGTGCCATTCAATCAACCAATCAGTCCTGGTAACATAGAGAGAAAAAACTAAGACTTATCTGATTAAATTTCATGAGAACAAATAATAAACAATAAAATTTGGAAAACTCAGTGTATACATTGGGGGTGTCTACCATATTTAATGTCATGTGATCATTCATAACTTTAATTAATTATAAAATTTCCTGTTTTTGATTCTTTTGTCTGGTGTGTTATGTTTGTTAAAATGTTGTCTGTGACTGCAGGGACCCACAAGATCACAATGCCAAAATCAGAATAAATCACTGTATATTTCAATAAAAGAGCTGTAGTGACTAGAATTTGATTAGATATTGATCTGGGTCTATGAAAGTCTTTGATTATAGTAATTCAGTATCTAATAATGAAATCTTATTAAGTGTTACCATGTTCTTAAATGTAAATAGCTTAATACTTAAACCAAAAAAAAGTTCATGAAAAAGAAAACGTAAAGAAATTTTTCCAGTTTCTTTGGTTTGAACCCTTTTTTCTACGTCTGCAAATTTTGCTGTCGGGAAATTTCAAATGTGATTTGTAGCCTTTACACAAGAAAATAAATAAGATAAGAAATAAACTGATCCAGCTTAAGGAGCAATTGTTGGAATTATATTTGCTTGGTCATTATTTGAATTGATAAGTTTACAATGTTAAATCTGGTGGCTTGTTGAAGATGATATAATTGGAGTTTGAACTACTTCCAGAATTGAATATTTCCAACAACGGTACCATGATTTTATATTTAGAGGGTGGATAGGGTGGTTGGAGACCATGAGAAAGAGGAGAAAGGAAAAAAAGGGGAGAAGGGAGACTGAAAGGGAGGGAGAAAGAAGACAAATACTAGGGCGATGGTTGCAATTACGCATAACCTGCAAGTTAAACTCGTCCTGCTTGAATATCATACTGAAAGTGTTCCAATGATAGAAAACCATAAAAAAAATGATTTGCAGGCAATTATTTCCCTGTGGCAAGATTTTATCACAAATTGAAAGAAATCTAGAGCTAACAAGTACAAAATTATCACTTTTTCTAGGGGATGTATTTTT
>JAOXYI010096214.1:0-12170 GCA_028566495.1 Lithophaga antillarum | reverse complement strand
TTACTTATACCCAAATTTCGTCACCCATCTTTTCAAACATCGGTAGCTTCCATGATTTGCGATCTCAGTCCCCAGGGTTATCTTGGCATAAAAAAGAGTGAATCTGAAAAAATAAAACTTAAGAGGTAAAAGTTTTAGTTAAAAAAATGACAATATTGTTTCAAATATAGAAAAATAATTTTATCACACAATAACTTGTACAGTATATGGGAGTTTGTTTTTATCAGTCCGTATTCGACGAGACACCGAATGATGTATTTATTTTACATCTTAAACATTTTAACTAAGATCTTACTTGAGTTTAGATATTTGCTATTGCACCACATGGTTTTTAAACTTGTCATACACTTGAAATATTTCCCTTTGATGTCAGTGCTGTATATTAGAAAAAAAAATTGGCTTTTTCCGTGACGTTTTCAATTATTACGTTATATGTTGAAAAACATTCAAAATAGTTTCGTAGCATACAATACGGAAAAAATACGGTCTTATTTGGACTCTTCTCCTACCTAAGTCCCAGAAAATACATGGTATGGCCACACGTTATCCATGGGCTTGTGTCGCGGTTTATGTATTAGTTATACAATAAGGTGTAGGTGTTTCTGTATTAGAAACTCCCAACGGCCGGAGGCCGGAGGGGTTTCTAGTATAGAAACACCGTAACCGAGGTGTATAACTAACTTACTCCCCAGAATATAACAATTAATTTCCGTAGTAATAATTCTTATTGATAGATAATTTTAAAAATCAATATAAATATGAAATCTCCGTTCAAAAAATATATGTTTCATTTTCACTTCAATTACTCCTATTTTCCTTCCTACATTCCAGGGAAAAGAAGGTAAATTTTTTATTTTAATGTACGCAAATAATAAATTTTGCCAAGAATTTCATAGTAATTTTCTACAAAACCAGATTGAAAACACTTTTGAACTAACTTTTTTTCTGGGGTGTGATTTGTATTATACCCGATTATAGTGTAAATACACTGTAAAGTTTTTTTTTCAAACCATTTTCTTTTCTGTTCAAATTCTAATTGTAAATTAAAACATACAATGCTTACTTGCTTCATTCATTGATTATGTCAAATATCAACAAAAAAAGTCTTTATTTTATTACCCTACATGTATTGACAAGATATTCTTTTTTTCTTTTTCAGATTTTCAGCGCATTTTTTTCTCCAAAACTGGCTCCTACTTAGATACATGTACCTTATTGTTGTAAGAACAATAGGCTGTGGTTACAAGGTGTGACGACAGGGGTTTCCAGAAACTGCCGTCGTCACACCCTGTGATCACAAGCTATGTATGGTTTAACAAGAGACCTGGGGTGTAAGAGTAGAAAAGGAATAATAGAGTAGTCCGCCTAGCCCGTTACAATATAGATAGATAGATAGATCGATAGATAGACTGACTGACTGACTGACTGGTTGATTGATGGATTGGTTGCGTGATAGATAGATTGATTGAAAATATTGGCATATATTTTTTTGAATATTTAGGACCAGAAAAAAAAAAACAATATCGACCAAATGCAAGGCGAGAAATTTGGGATGGCACATGAAAATACGTTTTGTTGATTAGGACCAGAAATTCAGTACATCTTTCAAATACAAACAGATGACCTCATTTTGTTAATATCTTACGCTTGTTGACTATATGACTACATGTGTATTCAAGTGAACCCTTGTGGTTTCATATGAAATAAAACAAAACTTACTGTAGTTCTGCCAGGTATACGATCTGTCCTTCAAATTCTTCTTTTTGGCATAATTTGCATGTTATACTTATTAATAAAGTTTATGATAAAGCGATTGTAAAATCTTAGTGTATAGCATTTTGGAGGTTTGATATCGATCTGCTGTTTACAGTATGAAACTCTGCTGTAATGTTTTATAACTTTCCTTTCTATATTTACTTGATATTTCGGTAGATGAATTTCCTTTGGCCACTGTACAATATCTCATTTTGCGTAGTGTTAATGTAGTTGTTGCAAGGAATCTACTTAGAATTATAGAGACCGATATTAGAGTTTAAGATTGCATGTTTTCCATATTTGCAGATAAAGTTATATACTTTAAGCTACCTTTCAATAACTTCAAGCATTCTTGATACGGTACTATCTAAAATTGCTTAACTTTCCCTGAGTTCCTTAAGACTATTATTAGTGATTTCTATATTTTTTAAATTAAACGTTCTTTTCTGTAATTTTTCTGCTGTCAAAAAGGGTAGGGTTGAGTATTCGAAAATAAAAATTAAACTCATTCATGTTAATCTGTAAGTTCTTTTCTGTAATTGTTTTGCTGTTAAAAGGGTACGGTTGAGTATTTAAAAATGAAAAATTACCCCTTTCATGTTAATCAGCCTATTCCAAGCCAAGAACATCGGCAGTATTATTTTACAACTATTTTAAATGGGTGCTTTTGAGAGCTCGATATCTAGTTTTAACATGTTCCAATTGTTCATCACTGACCTCTTCATGTATAAGGGTTCGATTGTGCTGTCATCCAACTGTCTCAATAACTTATATGCAACATCTATTTTATTCGTATCCGACAGAGAAAACAATATTACCAAGTGTTTACGTGCATTGCCTCTTAATACTCAAGAAGTTTATGTAAAAGAAAAGGAAAAGGAAACCAACCAGGCAATGAAAAAAAATAAGTCAAATAAACACAGACAACACAATGACCAAAAGAAAACTGGCGAACAGTCAAAAAAAAAAAAAGAGTCCAAAGAAGACTAGACAGAAATCAGAAAGATTTAGCTATAAGAACTCCACGCAGAATCCAGGTAAACTCAGGTGCTCTAGAAGGGTAAGCAGTTCCTGCACCAATAGTGGCACCTTTTGGATATATATTGGATATATTTTGTTTCTTTATGCCTTTTTGATTAATTAGATGTGTTTTTTATTCAGCTTCGGCCATTCCAGATTTCAGGCACATATTTTCTGATAACGCTATCCACTCATAACCTCCAATCGAACTGATACAAAAATGAAACGTTAAAAATTTGATTTGGTAAGCTGAGATAAAACAAAATATTAAGGAACAGATACTACTGTATGTATCCACATAATTTTTTTAAATTAAGTGTTGATACATTCATTACACTATAATTCATCAGTACTCAACAGATATCCTCCTCACAGGACGTACATTTATGTACTGGTAACACAATTATAAAATATTAGTTTTCCAACATTTTCTGTCACAAAAAAAGTTTAAAATATAAACAGCCAACCTTTCTACTCATTCATTGATATCATGAATATACATCAGAAACAAGAATAAAGAATTTCTTTATTTTTGTATTGCGTTCAGTCCACATACCTTACTGCCGATGTAGAAACGCATTTGTCCAGTTCCATGGCTTCGTTGATATCATGGACTGTGACTTAAGCTATTATTGCCCCCAGTCGGCTAGTTACAAAGACATTTACAAAATCTGCGTTCAGCATATTATTATCATATAAAATTCAACGTGGTGGTGGGTATGGCTCATTACCTTTCAGTGTAAAGTTTGCAGCATCGGAACGACGGGAAGAAACACCGACTGGACTGAACTTTTCAAGAAGCTACTTATTTAACATTTCAGCATATAATACAAAAATTATGTTAAATACTAAATATTCAAAAACATTTAAAAACAAACGTTCATGCAAACTATAAGAAATAGATATTAATAAAGGACAATCTTTTCTGACATGTCTTTTATCACCACACCGAAAGCATTTCTCAATTTATTCAACAGACATGTCAGCAACTGCACTAGATAAGTTTTTGTACATAGTTCTGTAGTATTAAATTTAACTGCTAGTACTTCAGCTTCAGCAATGTGTTAGGCCTTGATTCTCTTATTCTTAGACGCATTTCATGGTCTTGTAATGCATCTTTGATTTGGTTTAAAGCCAGTATATCAATGACAGAAAAAGGTGCACCAGGGTAACCACAACGACTTATTTTTTTAACCGAGTGCAGGTAGTGACTCGATTTCTTTCCTTACTCTGGTTTGTAGCTGAGCTCGGATCTATGTATTGACTCAAACCAATTATGAATAGTACCGATTAGGGTATCAAAATTTTGATCATGGCATTTGTGATCTAGTATTGTATTAGACTGCAAAGAATCATCCAAATTATTTTTATTTCTCAAACTAACACCAGGTAATTTAAAAAAATAAAAATAATTTAGAATCCCACTTCTGACACAGTGTAACGCTTCGTTGTTTTCGTATCAGCAGTCCCGATGTTACTTATGAAGAAATAATATAAAAATCAAAATAGAAGTTCATGCTTTTTGTATTTTCTGCGTTTGCATCAGTATACTAATCTAGTAAACACAGTGGTTATAAACAAATGAAAAGATATCAAATACAATGACAATGATACAGCTTAATGCATTAGTTCAAAGAAGTTAAATACAAAGCTTATATTAGCACTCGGTGCTCGAAAAATCAACTCGTTACACTGCATTCAAATACTCGGTTTAAACGGTGGTGGAAATTCTACTTTGTGCACTGCATTCAAATGCTCGGCATGCTCTATGCATGGCTAGGCGAGCAAATAGTACGTCAGCCTTTTGATTTGAAGACGAAATTTTATCAGGTCTATCAAATTTTATCACCAAATGTATTTACTTTGTGTAGCAAATCATTTTTTGAAATATACTGCTAAAGTGAAGAGATTATTTGATCCGTATACTTCGGTGTCGTTTACTGGTGATGTAATACACAAGTAATTCATGAACAAATGCATGAACACGCAACGTAACGTATGGCGCGTTACATTGAAAGTAAATTTAAACAAATACCAAAATGAACAAAAACACACATAAGTAAAGCATAGATGTAACGAAGTCATTTATTTAATATTAGGTCCAGGTAAATTGTTCCTACTGTTAAGTACGGAACGAAGCACATCAACGGGCATCTGCATGAATCAAGTGTGGAACGAAGGCCAAGGTGAAAAATATAAACAAACCATGTAAATACCACACATCTAAAACCTAAAGCAAGTGCAACATTGTTAATCACAGGGGCGTAAAAATATGAACGTATAATTTAATATGAGTGCAACTGAAGTATTTGTACAGCAACATAAATCATATTATAGTTATAATATAACTAAAAACGTATAGTAATAATGTATTATTTAAGCCACACAAGTACCAAAACACAAGCTACATGATAGGTAATTTCCTCGGAGACTTACAGACCTTCAGCAGCGTTATCGACAAATAGATATTAGTATAAATGTTTTTTTTTTCGATTTCAGTGCGCACTACTTTTTTCTGAAATTACCTTCAGCATGTAGGGTCAAGATCTACAGCCAAAACATTAGGCAAGATCAAAGTCAAAAAGTGGCCAAAACAGAGAGCAAAAACAAAACCATCGAATGTTTACTTTGCCTTGCTGTAATATAATCTAAGTTTTATTGGAGTTAAATTATCAACTGAAAATTAGAATGAATCAATTAAATCGCGCGTCTACCGTAGCGACTGAGATATTCAGCAATCAATGACACCAACCGAAAAGTACATTGGTAGTAATATGAACATGTTTTACCGAACTAAATGCCCAGTTTATTGTTTGTGAATATATTCAACGGCAACAAAAAAGGCACAGTTGAGAAACCAAAAAAAAAAAAACAAAAAACAAACAAACAAACAAAAACAAAAACAAAACAAAACGTAAAAAGGGTCAAAAATACTAGTTAAAAAGAGCTAAACAGAGGAGTCGGAATCGCAAAAGGTAACAATTTACTTGAGTTTTTTTTCTTTAGTATGTCATTTTCACTGAAATACTTTTGACTCAAAACAATGCCGGCATGTTCTTTGATAGCCATCACAGAATAGTTGATGGATACAGTATATCATTTTCATAACTCAATCATAGATCCAAAAATGTCCTCTAGTATCAGTCTCACGTTATTAGGGATTTTAATTTGACATTATGTAACTGGCTTAAGTAGTAACCAATAGCTTCGATTTGTTATTATTTCATGCAAAGCAGGAAATAACTTCTATGTCGACTCATCTTACTCTGTTCCTATTGTTTTTAGTCCTAATTGTGTCTGCTTAGAAACAGGACTTTAAAGATATATTTGTTCATCAATAAAGTACTAGTATATACTTGCACTAATTTATATTAAGCACATCTTTTTTCATTAAATTGTCTGCAAACGATGAGAGGTAATAGAGTCATGTTGTGTTTATTTATAAAAGTTTCTTTTTTTAATTTTTTAAACGATCTTTCATATCAGAATTTAACTGTCACATTGTAGAAGTGGAACGGTATCTGGTTCTTTCAAGCCGCTTACGGATTCCCATTTCTTCTCTAAATCAACTGAGGCATCAGAAACTGTAAAGACATATAAGTAACAGAAGCTTTAATATATATCTTACATTGTAAATTCATAATTTTTTGCGATGCTTTTTTTTATTATGGCGAATAATGCAACTAGATATGAATTGCACTGAAAAGATATTGTATTAAGAATTTTGAAGCCGCAGTATTCATTGAAATGGGATTATTTGCTATTGTTTTTCTCTCCTCGACCAAACATTCGCAATACTAAATGCACGCAATAATTTCTGATTTACATTTTTCATATAGCAATAAATTCAGAATGTAAGAACAAAACAAAGTAACAATACAAGCTCTAGTTTTTTTCATAAACGGCAAGTGCCACGCGTGGAGCAGTAACTGCACCTGAGTTCACCCCAAGTTTTTGGTGGGGTTCGAGTTGCTCAATCTTTGGTTTTCAGTGATGTGTTTTGTTGATCGTTGTTTGTCTACTAATCTTTTTATTTTGGCCATGGTGTTGTCTGTAATGATAACTAATCCACAATATTTGTTCATCTGCCTATCAGGAAAATTTTTTTCAGAAACAAATTGTAATATTTTAACTTCTATTTCCTTCAAAATGGTATATCAGCAACACGACGGATACCACATATGTAGCATAAATCGACTACCAATTCGTAGAGGCTGAGTTCATCCCTATTTATTTTGATCGGGTTCGTGATGTTCAATTTTTGTTTTCTGTATAAAATTTATTTACTATTAGTTACTCTTCTTTTTTTTTCTTTTTTTTTATGGTGGAGGATGGGGGGTGGAGTTGGCTTTTGGTCATTTTCTTGTCTGTCCTTTTTCGACTAACTTTGAATATGGCTGAGTTATATGTATGGTTCTTTTTGGATTTCCAGCATTAGACTTGGGGAGACGAATAAATTCCTGAAAATGTCATGGTCCAAATATGTACTGTACAAACGTAGTCATAGGTACCGTCTACTTCGGGGATTTTTAAGATGGCGGTTAATTGAAATTAATTGAATTACTTGCACCTTTGACGTTTGGAATTGTGTTTACTCTTGTGAAATGCTTGCAATCGTTTGACATTTCCTCGATTTTATCACCGTCACGAGAAAGTGCATATTTTTGTAGTGGATAATGCTGTGGCTAAATTTTCATTTATAATAACAGAAGATGGTTTATTTCTAATAAAACCTCAAATATATATTATGTTTTATAAATGACATCTTTCGCTGACTATAGATTCGAATCAAACTATATTTCAAAAGATTTATACATTCAACCAAACATAATTTTTATTTATATTGAAATTCTATTTTACTAACAGATGGTGATAATATTTTCTGTTGGCAATATTAAATGTGTACATGTATATGTGTTTTATTAATGTTGTATTATGCAATGAATAATATTTTAGGTCAAACCACATCCGTGTACTTAAAAATAATTATAGGAATAAATAGGATTTCAGTCGAAAATGCTGTATCATTTTGTTCAAAGTGTTCTGGTTTACTGAACATAATTATATCAAATGTAGTATATGTATATGGCAACATAAATTATTTATTAAATTCATAGAGATTCTGAAAGTATGCAACAACACCATTTCCCTAACACACTCTCGCAGACAGAGAGAGGGGTGGGGGGTGAAAGTATTAAACACCTTTATTATATTTTCTTCCCATTTCAATAAAATATAGATTATACGAAATATATCATTCTTTTTATGGACTCATCCCGCAATCTTATGCTAAAAATCTGGCACTTTTGCCCCCAGTATTAAGTTTTCCAATCGCGTTAGCAAACACAATTGAGGTGTTGATCTTGACCTAAAAATGAATATAGAAAATTTACTACCCCTATTTCCAAAACTATTTTGGGAGTTTTTTTTTTGTTTTTTTTTAACAAGTTGTCATTTTATGACGTCTTTAAACTGTATGACAGTTAATAGCACTGGGTCGATTTCAAGAAAAAATTGAAGCACTTTTGTTGAAGTCTTCAAAGGAGAAATTTTTTGATGTATTAGAATTTCAAAATATAGGGCTAAATGCCCCTACGCCTTTTGGTATTTTTTCAGCCACTGTTTTCAGTGAAATGACTTTTGAGGTAAAAACCAAACGAAAGAATTTTTTCACCATATAGTTTAATTTTATCTTAAGCATATATCTTAATACCTTCCTCAAATGCATCAGGCCTCTGTTCTTTAGTTTGTTGTCGTCTACAAAGAATACAGGAGCACAGCAATATACCTGCTACAGCACATTCTGCTGAGAAACCTTGAGCTAATCCTTCCGTAATGAATTCTGAAAATATATTATATACATGTACGGACAAAATAGTAGTTTCTCTTTTTTGTACAGTAAACGCCAAACAATTTTAGTGCAGTTTTACATGTACAAACTTTTAAAATTAGAAAAAAAAATCTAAATAAAAAAGATACCGGCCAATAATTATCCCTGTAGGACTTCACTACAGAATATTTTCTTTTATTATTATTTTTTTTTTATTTTTATATATTTTTTTTTGTTCGTTTAGTTTACACCTTTTTCCTATGCTATACCGAAAAAAATCCGAAATTCAATTTTTCGACATTAGATATCACCACCCCAGTAGTAATTGCACTTTTGTTGACATGCGGTCATTTTTTTGTCCATAAATGTTCAAATTAATCGGAAACTAAGGCTTTTTTCTATCCCCAGACATATATGTTCTTAGCCAGATGTGGCAAAACGTTTCGGTATTTCTGTTTTCAATGCTCTTTAACTTCGTAACTGCTTTAGTTTCCAACTTTTGATTCGAGCACCACTGATGTCTTATGTAGACGAAACGCGCGTCTGGCGAACTAAATCATAAGCCTGGTATTTTTGATGACATTTGAATTTGAAACATAGTACAAGTCTTTCTTTTGAATGCAAATAGCAATAATTTCTAGTGAAGCTTTTAGTAGGGATATCAAATAGGTCAGAAACTACTAACCGATTAAACATCATTCTGACCGTCTACCTCGTTACACAATTTGAAAATGCACAAAATTTTAAACTCATATAGAAACTGACTAATCTTTCTGAGAGCACTAAAGTTCTTTAGTTTTAAAAATTTCCCAAAAGGAACAGTAAATTTCAATGCAAATGTACAAATTATTGACAACGACCAATAATGTTCAGAAAAAAACAAAATAAAACTACCTAGACAGATCAGAATAAGTTATAAATCAAGAAGATTACACATCATTCTTTGAGAAATAGAGTCTGTTGAGATACAGTCTACAACTTCTAAAAATGTTGTGTTTTATAAAAGTTTAAAAGACGGCTGTTAGCTTCTTATTTTAAGTCGAAAATTATCTTACTTTTTAAAGTCATATTGATTTCAATAAGACATATACCCGACAACACACGTAGATAGATAGGTAGGTCGGTAGGTAGGTAGGTAGGTAGATAGATAGATAGATAGATAGGTAGGTAGGTACTAGATTAATGTATCCAGATAGATTCTGATTCGACCAAAATGAAAGGCAAGAAATTTTGGATGTCACATGTCACAATGGGAAGAATAAAAAATTCAATACATCCTTCAGGTACAAACGGACGCCCTCGCCAAACAATTCTTAATGTCTTTGTCTTGGTGACCATATGTTTATATCCCATTCAACGTCTGCGGTTTCATGTGGAATTAAAAAAAAACTTACTGGAGTCCTGAGGTCTGTATGTTGGACATGTGCAGCAATATCTTCCGGTTAGTCGTTTCCTACGGCGACAACAGATGCACAAATAAATTCCAACTCCCGTGAGAACAAATAGTCCAACAATTCCGCCTGATATTCCACCAATCAAACCATCTAAGGTGATAACATAAACAAATATTTAATTTGTGTCTCCGCACGAAAATTTTTTTAAGTCATAAAATGTAACAGGCAAGTACAAAAATTAAACGAAACAGGCAAAAAAACTGTCCTATAGTATCCCTTTTTGCCTAATTCTCTTGTTATACTTATTTATGAAGGGTAAAATAAAGTATATAGCATTTTGGGGGAATGATATCGATCTGCTTATACACGGTATAAAATCATTTGTAATATTCTTTTTAAGATGTCCCTTCAGTATTTAATTTAGAATTCGGCCCAGAAATTTTACTTTGGCCATTGTGCAAGATCTTCTGCGTAGCGATAATGCAGTTCTGTATGGTATTTACTTAAAAGCATAGAGACCGAAATTTATAAAAATTGGTACATTTTTCTGTAATTTTCTTTTTGTCCAAAAGGATAGGGTGGAGACCTCAAAATTACTTCACCTCATGTTAATGGGTTTGGTCCATGCAAAGAACCACGTCAGTAATTTTCTTACAACAACTTTAAATTGGTACTGTTGAAATCTCGATATTGAGTGTAAACATGTACGAATTGTTTATCATCGATATTTCCACGTATAACGGTTTGATTATTTTGTTAGGGAAACGATTTCAGTGAGTTTAATTCAACATCTCCTTTATTCAGATCAGGAAACGAAAATAAATATAACCACGTGTTTACTTACATTGCAGCTTAATATATGTGTTACTCAAGAATTTTAAATCTATTACTTACTTTAATTTTGAGACAGAATAAGTTCTAAAAATTCCAAAATATGTACATTGTTTTATTTCAAATTAAATTTAGAACGTTCCTAGTGAAATTAAAACTAGTAAGTCTGCTCAAAAACCACAAAAAATCATTTCGATTCTTTTCCACTTGAATGATAGTGCTGTTATTGGATTATCATTCTATGAAGTTTTTATAGTCTCAATAGTTGGTTAAGGTTATGATTGTATATACCCGTTTACATAATTTCCTGACAGTTTAATAAATAAATTGCATTGCAACTCAGTTTATGTAAAAACGAAGGAAGAGGATACCAATAAGGCAATGGAAAAAAAAAATAACCAGTCAAACGAGGACAGAGAACACCATGACCAAAACAATCGAGATGAACAATCAAACAAAGGTCCACAGAGGACTGAAAAAAAAAACAGAAAGATTTAGTTAAACGAACTCCACGCAAAACCAAGGTTAACTCAGGTGCTCAGGAAAGGTAAGCAGTTCCTGCACTTAAGTGGCACCTATCGATATTGGATACATTTGATTTTTTATGTCTTTCTGATTAAGGAGCTGTATTTAATTCAGCTTTGGCCGTTCGAGCTTTTAGGTCCTATTATTTTATTACGGTTACCAACGCATTACATCCCGTCGAACTGAGATAAAAATAAAACGTTACATATTTGTTTGGAAAGCTGAGATAAAACAAAGTATTATTAAACAAACAGATACTATTGAGTGTTCAAACATTCATCACACTATGCATGGTATTATTTGTTGTGATTAATTTCTCCTTATTGTTTTCATTTTTAAATAAATCTTTAAACTGGATTTATATCTGATCTTTCTTTCACTCTTTATTAATTAGGTCGATGAATTGATGTTAGAATATCAAAATTAAGTTACAATATTCTATAACAGGTTATTTCCGCGGGATGCTTATTCAGCAGTGTAGCAAAATTCTATAAGATAGAAAAAACTAACAATTTACACAGAACCATGCATGTAGCTGACACTACAAGTATACTTTTTGACACCTTCTTGTTTAAATATCTTGTATCAAAACACAAGGCTTTGTGATTAACGATATTAATTCGAAGCAAATTAATACCAAGCTAAGAGTGGTAAATGGAAACTTGACTTAATTTTTTTCTAATATAATGTCGATATCAAACACTTCTGCAAATTACTTTGTAATATTAATTTGTTTTTATGACGTATCCTGTAAAGCTACATTCTTCCTTCCAAAGCGCTATGTTTACAACCTCTATAAACATGTTACTAGGTAC
>JAOXYI010096104.1:0-12172 GCA_028566495.1 Lithophaga antillarum | reverse complement strand
ATTTATTTATGTGAATAAAAAACTTTAAAATTCACCTGATAAAGTTATTTTCAGATTTTGTTTATTAATTACCTTAATTCAGTCAAATAATTTTAAAAAGTTTATTTTCATATTTTGGAAATAAATCTCTAATTAAGCTGTTGCATGTATACATTGTTGTTGATTTTAGAGGATAATCAAAAGATGTTCAAAAGGAATCAAAGTTTACAGCCTAATTAAACATACCAGGTAACAACATACTTCAGTAAATAATATTGACTTTTTGTGAATATTTCAATTTTTGGTGTTTGTGTTTATATAAAAGTTATCATTGATGCATATTTAAGTTTAATCGTTTGATCATAAAATTGGTTTACTCATTAACATAGAAAAAATTATAAATAACAAGGAAAAAGTTACAAAGTGGTTGAAATTGCTTTGAAAACAGGTAAACATACTTTGTGAAAGTAACTTTTTAAATTTTTTTTAATTCGCTTGAACAAGTGAATGACAATAATTCACTTAGACAAGTGTTTCCCCTGACAAATCAACAAATTATCTGTTCTTTCACACATTTTTGTGACCAAAGGAGAACATTTAGATCAGTTGTCAGGAGTGTGGAAATATCATGCTGGACATGTCTTGTCCAAAACTCCTTAGGACAATTGAACATTTTCCTGTTGTTCAGGATGTACAAGCAGGTTCTGTGGTAGTGTACCAAGTATGGACAAGTCAAAAGTTCTGGTTAAACAGATTTTTGTTTATTATTTACTCTCGACAAGAATTAAATTTTGATATTTTCACACCCCAGGTTGCGTTTGTGAATTTAGATGTAGATTCCAGATTGTGTTGCATGTAGCAAGTTAGTGTATGAAATACAGATTTATAGTGTTTTACAAATGTATGTTGTTTTTGTGTGTGTGTGTTATTTATTAAATGATTTTTGTAATTTGTTACTAGTCATATTAATTTTGAAGCATTTGTTTTTGAACATGAGTTATTTACATTTATAATGACATATCAGAAATTGTACATGTATTTAACAATTTTGTTAATTTAAAAGCTAGCATAATATCATATTTTTAGTACTTAGAACAAACTTTAATCTAATCATACATAAGGGGCCAATAGAAAAATATGTTTTTGCCGGAAGTTACTACTACATTAAAACTCGTTTATAATTAACCACATGAGACTGTGAAAAAATGTTTGTTATATCCATAATTCACTATACCCATAGTTTTTATATGGCCGCAAATTTTTTGCAGATGTGTTATGGTATGGGTCTGTCGTCGTCTATAGACAGTTGGTTTCCATGCTCTAACTTTTGTTCCTGAAGACTGATTCTTTTAATATTTGAACACAATGTTCCGTGATACGAAATACAGGCCAAGTTTGATAATAGGAGTTCTGGTCACTACTGTTTTGTGAAAAAGGGACCAAAAGGGTTTTTTGATTTCTGTATCTGGATGTTTTGGTCAAAGAGAGACAACTCAAGTGAAAAAAAAGACCTTGAATGATCTGTGAAGTTTATTCCCGTTAAATTATCAATTGTTTTCATGGAATTCCTTGTGAACAGTTTTTTTATGTCATTATAAGACCGCAAAATGTTTGCGGTCGTTATGTTATGATGCTGTCATTGTTGTCGTTTTCTGTCTGTAGACAGGTTGGTTTCCACATGATAACTTTAATTTGTTCTAGTCAACCGATCCATTTCATATTTTGAGACACTGATTCTTGGTACGTACAAAGTAAAGGTTGGGATTTGATTTTGGAGGTTGTGGCCCTATGGTTTCAGGAAAAAGGACCAAAGGAGTCAAAATTGAAAATTGCAAACAAGTGAGGGTGTAATATATCTGTGCAAAGGTAATGAAGAGTAGAATTTATTAATGATAAAATAAAGGAAAATGGCCACTATGGTTTCAGGAAAAAGGGGCCAAAATGGCCAAAATTGAAAATTGCAAAAAAGTGAGGTAATATATCTGTGCCAGGATAATGAAGAGCAGAATTTAGAAATGAAAAAAATGAAGGATATTAGACCAAGCTGAAAGAAAAAAGGGCCAAAAGGGGCTAAAATTTAAAATTGCAAAAAACTAAAGGTGTAATAAATCCATGCAAAGGTACTGATGCGTGGAAGTCAAATATGATGAAATAAAGGAAAATCACACTTTTGCATGGTACACTGGGTCCAGCAAATTACATGTACTGTTTCCAGCATACTACTGTGTCCAGCACATTATTGTGTCCAGCACATTACTGCGACAAGCACAATACTGTGTCCACACTTGCTTTTAATATACACTTGTTCTACTTTCCCTTGTCAACATGCTGAAGTCGTATCATGCTGCACTCTGCATGGCCCTTATTATAACCTGTTTCATCAGATTTACATGATTGCATCATATACATAAAACCTGAAATTTCCAAACATTTCAAACCATAGGGGACAATGTTTTGTTTCACAAAACTTAACACTTATTTAAAAGGGGGTCTGCGGCCGTATCATGCTCCATGGGCAGCGCTCTTCATTATTATATAGATTGTTAATAGAAGGGACAAGGGAAGAAGTGCATACTAGCTGAAAATTTGTTTTATCTGTGTGTGCTATAACCGAGTTTTACTGTAGCAGCAACAGGCAGTATATTTTGAAGAGGTGTGTACAAAGGAGGGAGACCCAGCCCCATATGAGGGCATCAAAAATGCATTTTCTAGTGGTTGTTTTGGAAGTTAAAAGCATTTTCACGAGAAAGGTAGAGCATACCCTGTTAGCCCGTCCTTCCTTTTTAGCTCATCTGGCCAACGGTCATGTGAGTTTCTATCATTATTTTATCATTACTGTCTATCCATCATCTGTTAATTTTTTACCTTTTTATCGTCCTCAGAAACCATAAGGGTGATTGAAGTGAAATTTCACAGAAATGATCTATGGATGGTCCTCCACACATTTCTCGCTGATGGGATATTCAAGATGGCTGCACATTCTGATTGGCTGAAACTTTTAAAAAATCTTCTTGTCTGAAACCACTTGGCCAATTGAACTGAAACCACAGAAACAATTAGTGGAGGGTGCTCTAAAGTTTCCTCATTCCATGCCAATCAAACATTCAGTATGATCGCCACAAGGCAAAAAAGTATTTGATCGGCTGAAATTTCAAACCTCTTCTTGTCTGAAAGTATAGACAATTGTAGTGAAATACAAATTTGATCTATTGATGGTCATCTAAGAAGTTTCTTATTTTATGCTGATTGGACATAGTATGGCCAACACATGACAAAACAGTTTCTGATTGACTGAAATTTCAGAGGTCTTGTCTGGTATCATATGGCTGATTAAACTGAAACTTCACAGAAATTATCTATCTGGATGGCCATGTTTAAAGTTTCCTCAATTCGTGACGATCATACATTCAGTACTGCCACCACAGGGCAAAGCAGTCTCTGATTGACTTAATTTCAAAAATTTTCTTGTCTGAAAATGCTTTGCTAAATAAAACTGAAACTTTACTGAAATTATCATTGGATGGTCCTTTATAAAGTACATGCATTCTCATTTTGTACCAGTTGGACTGGCCTGGGTGGCAGAGTGGTTAAGGTTGCTGACTCATGAATATCAGCCTAACTCTGCTCATGTGGGTTTAACCCCCTACTTGCACCACTTCAAATGATAAGGTTTCCAGGCACCCACCCAAGATTGGGGGTTTCTCTGTTCAGATGTTCAGGCTTTTCTCCCCCAGTAAATCTGGTAGTCACAATAAGCTGAAAAATTCTGAAAGTGACCATAAATCCCAACAACTCATTGTTTTGTGCCAACTGAACATTCAGTATGCCACATAGCAAAACAGTTTCTGATTGGCTGAAAATCCAAAAATGTTTTTGTCTGAAACTACATAGACAATTGAGCTGCAACTCAGAAGTGACCTATGGGTGGTCCTCTTTTGAAGTTTCCTCATTTTGTTGCAATTAGACATTCAAAATGGCAACCATAAGGGAAAACGATTTCTGGTAGGCAAATAGTCACCATGTAGCGTTATGATTTCTCATTGGCAGAAATTTCAGAAATCTTGTGTGAAACCAGTAGGCCAATTTAACCAAAACTATGTATGGTTTTGTAAAATGTTTCATCAGATTTTTCTGATCAGACATTCTGTATGACCACTAAAGGACAAAATGATTTCTGATTGACTGAAATTTTGAATATCTTCTTGTATAAAACACTGAGCCTTTTCAGTCAAAACTTTGGAACATGATCTACAGTAAAACTTCGTTATACCGCCCCCATTTGTCCAGCAAAATTTTGGTGTTATAAAGAGGTTTGGCGATAAATCGAGGGAGCTGTACAATGAATTTGTTGTAGGAAATAAGAAAAATGGACTTTGGAAAACTGTGGCGTTAAGCGAGGTGGCGAATGAAATGAGGGGCATTACAACGAGGTTTTACTGTATATATTGATATTGTTTTCTATGCTGTCTCCACTTTTCATGCTGATTTGACATCCAATATGGCCACTGTTCAGAAATTCATTTTGTATGAACCAACTTTGCTGATTGAATGGAAATGTTGCAACAATAAGCTGTGTTTTAGAAACATGTTTGTGACTTGGGAAATGAAATATTTGAAATATGGACCATGTCTGAGGATTGCAAAGATTATACAATGATGGGAATAATTTACAAACATTTTCTTTTGAGATGCATGTTTGACATATTTAGATATAGTATTCTTCAAATGAAGACCTTAGAATTCTTACCTGAATTCAGTAGATAAACTAAGCATATGCTTATATGCTTAAATTTGAAAATGTTTCCTCAAAACTGTAAATTGAACTTTACAATTTCTGGCCAAACTTGGGCCACAGCAAAACCAATTGAGTGATACAAGCTGTCGTAAACCTCTAGTTACTATACGTCTGCTCTGGATCCATCATATGCTTTCCATATTGTTGCCATTCCATCAAAATCCAGATTTTTTTTCTTGCTCAATTCACATGATTTAATCAGTTAAGGGGAATTTTGGTGAAAATGGTCATCTTCTGGGTTCCAAAAGTAAAAGGGAGTAAAGATAACAGCTTTACAGTGTATGTTGAAATCTACCAGTCTGCTGTATTTTTTGTGTTATTGGAGAGACAAAATTGCTGTAATATAATGGAAACCATTTGGAATAAACATGTTTTTTTATGATGTTTGTGGTTAGTTGTGGTACAAGTACAGTCAAACCTCGTTACGTAGTAGTCAAGGAACTGTTAGATTTTACCTGGATTTAAGTCAGTATATGAGTAATTTAAGCTGTTTATTACTATGAAGGGACTATATTTTCACTTCGAGTTATCCATTGTAAATGACTTATCAGAGTTCAAATAAACAGTTTGACTGTATGTGAAATGAAGAGTGAATGAAAAGATACTAAATCACTTCAAACATGTTATATTTCTAATGAAACGTGATATACAGTAGTCCGCCTCTTGAAAGGTCACTCTCTTGACAGGCTATCCTCTCTTGGTGGTCCAAATAGCACTGCATTAAGTTCGCAATATAAAGTAAATAAACTTCTTATCAAAGGCCACCTCTTTTGAAGGGCCACTTTTTCTGTGCAAATAGGGTGGCCTTTCAAGAGGTGGACCACCAAATTTAATAGTCTTTAAGTACCTTTAGAGATTGGTTGGCATTAAAATGTGATGAAGAAATTATTGCTTACATTTTTCTGTATTCACCCAGTTATTATACCTTGGCCAGTTAAATGGTTGTCATGACTCAGTGTTAAGGTACAGAGTTGATATGGTTATTACAACAGGGGTTGAATTAAGAAAAAGCCCACAGATCTGAAGCTAATTAATTAGATAAAAGGACTGCTGATTGTGAAAAGTAGCTGGTCCACTGGGCCAGTTATCACAGAATTAATAATTATTAACGGTAATTAAATTCATTTGTAAATTTCAGAAAATTTCAGTACTTAGAACTTAATGGTATAAACTTTCAAAATAAGCATTTTGCAAATTTTTGTCATATTTGGATTAACAAGCTACCAGGTTTCTTGGCTAGTTGATTGTGTTTCATTTTGCTTACCACTGCCTTGAAATTGAACAGTCAGGTAATTAGACCCTAGAATAAATTCTGTTTCAGATAAGTATTTATTTTTTCATAACTTGAGAAAGTAATTGTTGGCATTCGTGAGGCCTTTACAGTTTATCTAAATAACTTATTATACAATAAATAAATGATCAAATAAGTAACTTGTTTAAGTTATACCCTTAACTGTTGGAGGGTCAAATAGACTAGTGAGCTACATTTCTTGGCAAGCTGAATATGTTGCCTTATTCTATCCTTTTAGTTATATTTTCTTAGTTCTGTCCCTGTATATTTTATACATTAAATATGTTTTCCTATTTCTACCAATATATATTTTAAATATTTATATACATGTATTTTCACTAAGCCTTCACTTCTATGCAATATTAAGTCTTTCAATAAAAATTCAATATATCATCATTGTTTCTTTATATTTATGCCTGAAACATTTAATCTGGGTGGCAGAGGTGGTTAATGCCACCAACTCAAGACCACTAGCCTAATACCACTGTTGCGAGTTTGAACCCATTTCATATGTAAATGTTTCCAGACACATTCCCAATTTCAGGCATTTCACCAGTCAGCTGAATTTCCTTCTCCAGTAAGTCTGGTAGTCAAAATATAACTGAAAAATTCTGAAAGTGATGATAAAGTCAAACAATCCAATTCACCATAAAACAGGTAACTGGTTAAACTCCATTTTGATAGATTGCCAGCTCAGTTATAGTGTGTTATTTGGGAGAATTTAAAATGTTGCTTTTATGTAACAGTAGGACTGGATTGGATGTTGGAGTTCATCGTCACTTTCAGCAATTTTTCAACTATATCATGAATACCAGACTTACTGGGGGAGGAATGCCTGAACAGCTATCCAGCTGAACCGATGAAACGCTTCACCTTGGGTAGGTGGCTGGTATTATGTAACAGTAGTCCCCTCTGAGTATGGTCACTACCACAATAGATCAAACTCTCAACAAAAGTCAGTTCATTCTAAATCAGTATAGTAATCCTAACCATTCTCCCCATGATACACCACCACTTTCATTGATACACTACCACTTTCATTGATACTCCACCACTTCCATTGATACACCACCACTTCCATTGATACACCACCACTTCATTGATACTCCACCACTTCCATTGATACACCACTACTTCATTGATACTCCACCACTTTCATAAAACACATTTTACAAGAGAGAGGGTCTTCTAAGAAGGAGACTACTATGTAAATGCTTTAACGTAAATTAATCGGAAACTTACCAAAAAAGCATTGAACTGGCAGGAAGTTTCAGAGAAATGAAATAGCAGTACTAAGAGACAGTATGTAGAAAGAAATTTCCACGTAGTGTCAATGCTTTTTTCAAATTTATTGCAACCAATATTGCAGAAAAAAGAATGAAGTACAGATTTCTTTTATCACCACTTCCTACACTGTAACGGGTGTAAACATGAAACAAAATCTAACAGTATGTCACGTATAAGAACAGTATTTTTATTGCTGTTCTTCATCTAGAAGTTAACACAAGGCCTTCAGTGAGAATTAACTCCTACCTTATGAGTAGTCCAGGATAGCCATTAGAGTGAATAGTATTATATACAAAATGATAGTTCCTAAATTTCCACTCCTAGATTGTGGGTATTCTACAAAGCACTTACTGACTGTTGAGGTAATATGACAATCTCTACTATTACTCACCATCAATTCCTCACTAAAAATTACTGTTTGTGAGGTTAATTCTTGACGTTTTGGAAAATGAGTTTCCTTTCTTTGTACTATGGAACTAAACTTCGTACATATGGGTGGTCACCATTCAAATTGGTATATATCAAAGATGACCGCCATAGCCATTAGTAAATTCATTTAAAAGTTGTTTCAAATCGATGAAATTGAACTTTGTACATATAATCCTTGAGTGGACCTCTTCTAGAATAACATCAGATAACTCGGTCTGTTATCATAGATGACCACGACCGTTTTATGCATCTTATAGTCTATTTGTGAAGCTATAAATGATGAAAAATCTGTTCTCATTTCTCAGAATTTGAAATCAGAATTCCCATATTTGATATATAGATTCTAAGCGTTTATACCTAGTTTTTTCTGTTTTTTTCTTCTTTTTTTTTCCTGAACAAGTAGTTTTTATTGTGTAGTGTAGTCGCTCTACAGTATGAAAATGCATGTTTTTATCTCGTATAATGAAATAACTATCTTCTAGGCAAATCCAGTGGAAGGGATGTCAGGTTGGATTATCGACGATATACTTGGTTCCAGATACTCGGTGTACTTGAAATCGCCTTTACATTTTACATTGAAGGTGTGTAGAACTATGGCTGAATGATTTCAACAGGTGAATCCTCTACCTACCCATTTTAGACCATCCCACTGAGCTATTTAAATCGCGGTTGCAATATTTGCCGTTGAGATATAATCGAAAAAAATTCGAACTCGATTTTCTCCAACATGGCACATATCTAATTTAAATCTAAAAGATTTTATTAGACATTAGTCCCGTTTTTAAGTAGTAAAAATATTTTTGAACATGAAACAGAAATAAACACATGGGAACTGAAAAACTTTTATTTACTAGATACACAAATAGACTTTAGACGTTACTTCACAGTAAATACATTTCAGTCATCTTCTTCAGAATCACTAATCCAAATGAAACCAAACACTCTACATGCGGTTCTTGGAGTTCTTTCTAAATTGCTTATTTTTAGGCCCATTGTACAAGATGGTTACCATAGCAGTTTATGCAAAGTAGCCGTAATTATAACTCCAGTTTTGAGTCAATGAAGGTCCCGATGGGGAAACTAAAAAATCCGATTTTACTCGCATTTGAACTATATGTAGATATACAGTACTTGGATATAATTAAGTTCCCAAAACAAAATTTCCTTACATATTTCATATAAAATCACATTTTCAATAGTATATTGTAAACTCATTTTTTGTCCGATTCTGACAAATTTTTTACGGGTTTACTCAGAAAGGTCTGCAGTTTTCAGATCTGTTTCAGAATATTTTTTATGATTGAACATTTTTGAGAAATTATAATTTAAACATAAATTTTAGTTCTTGACGTCATTATGTTCAATACATATATAGAACATTACGATGTTGAAAACTGAAAATTTTTCTTTAAATAATAAATTTTGGAAAATGCAAAAACTTAAAATTATTTGAAAACAATTTTGAAAACTGTAGAAGATTCTGACTTAATTAGTTAAAAGATCATGAGAATCCGACAAGAAATAAGTTGAAAATATACTTTTGAAAAATTGTGATGTTTTATGAAATATATAGGGAAATTTTGGTCTGGGAACTTAATTATGTCCGGGTACTGTATATAGCTGCATGATAAAGATTTGTCAGTGCAAATAACTACCAACTGGACAAACATCACATCGAAATCCATAGAACCACTGAGTCCAATAATAAAAATCTTCAGCCACTAGGAAACCAGGTGAGTGTTACGTGTAACAAAGAATAGATGACGTTCAATTTGTAGTCCAAAGCTAATTTTTATCCCTTCAAATAGAAAAATTAACCATTTTTTTTTCTTTCGAAAATTTTACTTTTTATTTTTACAGATTTACTCAAACTTGACAGTAATGTTACTTGTGACAAAAGTGTGGATCGGTTCCAGCTATTTTCGGAGTTACGCCCCTTGATTTAATGAAACTGCAAATTTGTTTTTGTTTTCGACATTTAACTTTGTATTTTACAACTACTTTAACTCCAACTCGGTATATCTGTTACTTATGACATAAATGCAAGTTATGGTCGAAGAAGGTTTTGTGGAGGATCAACAACCAAAAGCGTTACAGCTTTTCCTGATGTAAAGAAAAAACAAACAAACAAATAAACAACAGAATATGAACTGTACACACAGCAGAAAGTACCGATATATATACTATTTTAATCATCTTCATCTCCCCTGGCAACACATAATGGCCGTCTCTGGTTTTCTCTCTGCTGTCTCAGTTTTCTGTCATGTTCTGTTTCGTTTTCGCGCTCTGTCTCCACCTCATCCTTGGGTTTCTTGATCAAGTTAATCCATTTACCTTTGAACTTTTGAAGCAACATTTGTCTCTGTACTCTTGTTACCAAATGGCGCATTGCATTTTTGGACGGTTCAAAAGGGAAATCTTCTGCTTCTTGTATTCGTCTCGCGCGTTCTTCTGCAGCTGCTTTGTCTGCAAACGTTTTTGCCACTTTTCGTACTAACTGTTCTTGTACTATTGCCTTCATATCTGCAACCTTTTCTCTATATTTTTCTTCCTTTTCAGCTTCTTCTGTTTCAACTTCTTCAAATGTTTGCTTCATTTCTGACAGAGCCAATTTCATGTTTTTGTATTCTTTTGTGGGATTTGCGTTCGTTGATAGTTCTGACAGACGACGTGCTTTCTCCTCTTCAAAAGATTGTTTTGTTTCGTCTGCTGCAAAGGTATGGACAACTTTAGCCAGTGATTCGTCAAGCATTTCGGACATAGCCACCTGGTATACGTGGTCCATTTTATTTTGATTAATTTCAAGATTGGTCTGTGCTTCCTGTAAGTCCGTATTTATCAACGCTCGCTTGTAGTTAGTTTCTGCCATCGCACTGACTAGATCCTCAATACTAGGTGTCCTCTTCAAGTCATTACTAAGCCCATTTAACAGTTTTATTCTGATCTGGCGTTCTTCCTCCAATTCTTCTTTCATCTGTCCAATAAATTTCTTCCTTAGCAACTCCCGGTGAACTAAGTCCTTGGCTTGTTCTACTTTTGCACGTTGCTTATCAAGTTCCATACCGATTCTACCATAATTAAAAACAATCACGCTATCAAATTCTTTATTCATGGCTTCAAGGACTGCATGTGCCTCCAAATCTCTGTCTCCCCTTTCAACTCGGCTCTGTTGCTCCTCCAATATAGCATTCCTAATAGCATACCGCGTTAATCTTGGTGTTGATCTCTGCAGGTGGGACGGAACTTCAACTTCCCAATGTCTGCCATCGTAAGCAGGACGATGTGATGGTACAACGGCATGTCTTCGGTCCCTTAGATGATAGTGACCTGGTTGTCGCTTGATACCAGATTTCACGTTTGCTTGTGCCTTTGCCTGCTTAATTCTTTCTTCAAAAGATTTTATTAGGTATTTCTTTACTTGAACTTCTTCAACACTGTCGGTATCGCTTTCACTTTCACTGCACGACATTGTGGACTACTGTAAGAATGCCGTTGTTCTGGAAACGTTAGTTGTCCGTTTATGACGTTTTTCGTGTCCGTAAATTTCGCCTCACAGTCTTCTTATCTGTCAGCTGGTCAATTGAGTTTTTAGCTCACCTGACCCCACGGGTCAGGTTAGCTATTGCCACCACTTTGCGTCCCTCCGTAAACATTTACATTTTAATTTTCTTAAGTAAAGGGAATGCTTCTTCCCGAGGTTATATGAACTAGTGTGTTCATAACCAACCTCCACTGACTGCGTTAGTGATGATCTCCTATAGCTCAGTCGGTTCGATTTTTCACTATGGTGCAAGAGGTCCGGGATCGAATCCCAGCAGGGGACATTGCATTTTTCGGAGATAAGTCATGCTGTACTGTTACATTTTAGAACCACTGGGCCAAATTGAACCAAACTTTGCAGACATGGTCCTTGGATTGTCCCTTTTCAAAACTATGTCGGACAACCCGCCAGCCTTCCAATCATGGTTGCTATGGCCCCTGATAGATCGAAAATTGGTACAGTTTTAAAAATCTTCTTCAGAACCACTGAGCCAAAATGAAACCAAACTTGATAAATATATTCCCATGGTGGTCCTCTTTCAAACTTGTGTCGGATTAGTTGATCCGTTTTCCAAGGTTCCTGCCACAGCCGTTTTATTTTTTAATACAATAAATTAATTTAAAAAATCTTCTTCAGAATCACGGATCCAAACAATAAATTTGGTACATGAAGTCCTCGGGTGGTCCTCTCTCAAAATTTTGTATGATGGACCTGATCCGTTATCCAAGATGACCGCCATAGCTGTTTATGCGAATTAGTTTTAATTTCACAATGCATTAATTAATTTTATCTTCTTCAGAACCACTTAACCAAATGAAACCACGTTGTTGGCAAACCTTCAAAAATGTTG
>JAOXYI010095996.1:0-12173 GCA_028566495.1 Lithophaga antillarum | reverse complement strand
ACTGAAGTTAAGGAGTATCAAGGAGATGTAGATATAAATCACCTGAAGCAATTAAAATGTCGTCCTCATATATTAATGCCTGTTTAGTTTTTTCCTTTACATAATAACAATGGCTATGATTGCATCGAAATAACAATAACGGAAAATTACTGTTACACTAACTTTATTTCTGAAAGTTGACAACGCCCCTCAAATCTAGATAACGACTATTTCTGAAAAGGGAAAATATAGAAAAATGGAATATGCCTATCTCGAGGTTTCACTTCTCGACGAAAATTAGATTAGAAAAAGTAAAAATGATTCGTTTGAAAGATGGTGCCAAAGCCCAGATTGATGCCGTTCACTTATATTTATCAATGATCGGCGTAACAGAAAATCCACTGAACCTCTTAATATTACTGAGACATGTAGGAATTTGTTGGCGTGCTGTGGCACATGCAAGGTCATTAGACCTAAAGATTTGAATCTGGCAGGGTTAAAGTAGAAAAATTGCATGTTCCAACGAATACAGAAAATCAGGTTCCAATATAGACATCGTTTTGTATTCCATTTTCTACAATGATTAGGCTCATTTCACTGTTCTCAACCGATGGAAGAAACATAATTTTATCCTCATGTGCTTAAAAGAAGGTCTGGAGCCATGGGAATTTCAAACAGCTTCTCCTTTGTTATATTATTTTTATATTCGGTGGTTACGTCGTTAGACGTGGTGCTTAATCTTTATATTTCATGCCGACAAAGCGTACCGACGGACGCCAGGTGATGGCAGTAGCTCACATGACCCTTTGGGCAGGTGAGCTAGAAATAATTTACAAAATCAAAATGAAAGAAGCCCACCACACTTTAATGCTAGAAGCAGGTTAGGGCAAAGATAGGTTCAGTGATAAACTAGGTCCTGCGGTGGGGGCCATCTTGGATTTCGGATCCCCCCAAAAAAACATACATTTTTGTAGAGACTTATGCAAGGAACATTTCTGTAAATTTCATTGACTGAGATTTCTGAGAAGGTCTGTATTATGTATTTCCCATACGGTCCAATGTTACACCTAGTCCTACATAAACTTTGTGGAGGACCGTCCAAGGAATATTTTTGCAGGGGATCATTTTCCCTGACTTTGTGGTTTCTGCGAAATAGAACATCTGTCTCGCGGTGGCGGCCATCTCGGATTTCGCATCGCCACCAAAGACTTAAGTTTGGTACAAGACTACCCAAAGATCATTCAGATCATAAAACAATCGGCTGTGTAGTTTCTGACAAGAAGATCTTTGAAATTTCAGCCAATACAAACACATTATTGACCATGGCCGCCATGTTGAATTTCTGATCGGAACGAAAAACGTAATTTTTATGCCCATTCCTGTCAAGTTTGCTTCCATTTGGCATAGTGATTTCTGGGGAGCAACCTTGAGCCCCAGTCATGGCTTCAAGTCTTTCGAACGCCTTTGTATACTGGAGTACATAAAATGGCAATTTTTGTTTTAGTTTGTTTATCGAAATACCAACCTGTCAACTCGTCTGAAATGAAATATATGAAAAAACAATTAATACTACTTCACTGCCGTTTTTTTTTCTACAGTTGCGAAACACATTTTGAGGTGGACGGCAATGACAAACTATTTTATTTAACTTGTCTTAAAATATACTTTCTGTTTGTTCCGTCTGTTAACAGTTTAAATTTTTTAATTGCCATCCAATTATGATCAAAATATTCACGTAAATGCAGTACAATTAAGGGGTAATGCATAATTAGGGACCGGTCATTAATTATCTCCTCTGATGGGGGGGGAGTGGAGTAATTTTTCATATAATGGTTGGTAGGGATGAACCGTTGGAATAGGTGCAGATTTCAAGCACAATTTTTTATATATGAACAAGTAGCTTATATAAATAGTCCCTACGTCTATCAGCATAATATACGGTTTGCCCTCTAAACTCTTAGCTTTGTCAAAAATAAATTACATTAGATGATTGGAAAGTTACGGAAGTATGTTTAGGACACACATTAATTTTTTTCTGCTTTTAGATATCTCGAACGCTCGACATAATATCTCGAGGCCTCTACTTATTATCTCGAGCGCTCGACTTATTATCTCGAGGCGTCGACTTATTATCTCGAGCGCTCGAGATATCATGTCGCGAGCTCGAGATAATAAGTCGAGGCCTTCAGATATTATGTCGAGCCCTAGAGATATTATGTTGATCGCTCGAGATATTTAAAACTAGAAAAAATAAATGTGTGTCCTAAATATATCTCTGTTTTACGGACTTCCAACTTAAATTAAATGTAAATTTGACGATGAGACTTGAAGGTCTTTATTAGACCCAGCTAATCTTCGTAGAATGTAGTTTGCTTAGTTCTATATACAACTTTCTTACACTATATTTCCTAAAAATACTTTAGTAGAATGGGTTTTATTTTTTGTTCCAGATGTACTTTGTGCAGGATGCGAAGCCACAGTTAAAGGTCTGTAATATTAATTGCTAAACATATCTCTGAAGCTTGATGATTAACGACAATGTTGGGTGGAGTCGGAAGTGTTCCCGCTGATTCACTATTTTCTTAAATAATTAAAACAGTGTAAGAGCCAAACTGAAATCGAAATTAACTGTGTTGATCAAATATTAAATGATTGACAAGTGTGTTAAACAATTACAGACCATGCAGTTTTGACTATGAATATCTTGGTTACCCGTTTTCTCCAACGTCCACCTTACGACCAGTATACTGTTTTTGATCCCGCCACACCACGATACATGTCGTGTATGAAGCAGAGCATGCTTACTGGTTACGTCATTTCCCTACAAATTTCACGCGAGGTAAATGGTGCCCTTTATGAAATGTTATTTGGCGTTGAAGTATACGGTATTTCCACCAGAGACATACAATTGGTTTTATATTTCTCTGTTTCTACATTCATTATTCACAAATTGATACAATTATGTTTTTTCTTGCAGACTCATAATTTTGACGACAAATAGTCTGATTTCAACATTAATTGGTTCTCTATGATTCCTGTGTTTGTTTCTCAAAAAGTCTCATAATTTGATATCGTAGTTAATTTTGTGAATGAAATCGTATATTTATTTCATTTATCAATCATCTGTAATCATCAGCTGTTTAACTTTAACAGCAGCATATATCTGAATTCATTTGGGAACAATTAAAGGTTACTGATTGATATGGTTAAAAAATGCTGAATAAACCAACATTTTCTTATATGGGATTGACATTAGCTAAGTTTTACCAAACTGTCTATGAATTTGATCTAGCCAGAAGTGAAACATGCTTGGTATCGTGCAAGACAATTTAGAATAACAGACATCTTTTGAAATCTGTATAATATCCAACAGTTTTTGGTTTTTTGTTTTACACTGAAACCAAGAATTTTGAGAACTCAGATTTTTACGTTATAAAAGTGTTGTTCTTACAGGAAATACATATGAACATTTTCATCTTTAATATTCAGTTGATGTATGAAGGGAATATCTTCGCGAACAGCCCGATTAGGAGAGAGAGGAAAGCCACTGAGCAAACTTTCTGTTTTACATACACTAGAAAAAAATTCAGTCTTCTGAGGTAAATTTTCTCTCCGAAGACGTTCGTTTTCTTAAGCTTTGAGACAAAGATTTTTATAATATAAACTCTACAGTACAACCCTTAGCTGTTCGGCTGACTGGAGGAACCTCATCTACCTTTTTAATTAAACAATTTTGAAGTGCAAAGTCAAATAATATATAACATCTCTAATGCTTTTCCAGTTAAAGATTGTTGGTCTAACTTTTCTCAAAAACTAATTTATCGCCAAAATTATAATTTTAAATTATTCGGGAGAATTGATATTAATGATTTAAATTCAATTCATTTAAATAGAGGATCGAGGTTTTTTCACCAAAAAAAAAAAAAGAAAAAAAAAAAAAATTACTAACTTTCACGTTTCTAGAACAAAACTTTTACTAATTTTTTTTTTTAGATTCTATTCAACGTTTTTAAAGGATAGTCAGTCTCACAATATGCGGGCATTAGACCACTGCTGTTTTCCTTAAAATTGCTTCATGAAGTACAGATTCAATTTGACCGATTGATTCATTCTCTTTTTCAACTCGTAATGTCAAATCATGACATAGGATAAACAAGGATATTTGGACTTACTGCTGTTTTCCTGCATGAAGAACCGATTAATGTTAAAACTGTATGTAATTACAAAAACTATCGATCTGCAGGATACTACTTATATCAATTTGTATTTGACGAAATTGGGCAACCTGTTGTAGAACTGAAAGAAATAGCTTACCAAAGTCAAGAGGTCCGGTCTTCTCAGGCAGGGTTCTCATTAAGGCGAGTCCATCAGTCCAGGACTCATCATTTTTCCTTTGAACTCATCTTGCCCTGAAATGATGAGTCCAAGGACTCATATAAATTTCAACAAATGAGTCCCTAAATGAGTATTCTGAACTTCTGTGCTGGCAATATAAGTTAATATGACATAATTCATTTGAAAATTTAAGTAATTCTCAGGTAGTTTCAGTATACAATGCATATTATGTAGATTTATGTCTTACGGGACTCGTCATTACTAAAACTGAGGAGTCCCTAGACTTGCCTTCACAAACTGTTAGTGAGAACCGTGTATTTGGACATATTTGAATCTCAAACCAGGCTTTTTTTTATGAAAAAAACTTTGATCCCATTGAGACAGTTTTACTGTATTTCATTTGTTTTAGAAACTTTAAAATGCAAAGGGTCTGGAACATGTAGATACCTGTAGAGAACTTACTTTTAGTGATAAGTTGGAAATGTTACTTGTGTAAGTAAAACATGAAAAGTCCATACAACTTGATGTTTTCTACATTTCTCTTTAGGAAGGAACTGTTACACGTAATTCAATCAGTTTACGAGACAAAGAAGACCTGGTTAACGAGTACAAGAATATACCAGCGACATGTACCGGGGACTGCTCATCATGTTTCATTCTGGGTGATGGTACAGAACAGTTGACATACCAAGTAGGAGATATAATGCTAGTTGGTAAGTACGAGATATAATGTTAGTTGGTAAGTAGCAGATATAATGCTAGTTGGTAAGTAGTAGGAAATATAATGTTAGTTGGTAAGTAGGAAATATAATGCTAGTTGGTAAGTAGGAGATATAATGTTAGTTGGCAAGTAGGAGATATGATGTTAGTTGGTAAGTAGGAGATATAATGCTAGTTGGCAAGTAGGAGATATAATGCTAGTTGGTAAGTAGGAGATATAATGTTAGTTGGCAAGTAGGAGGTATAATGTTAGTTGGTAAGTACGAGATAGAATGCTAGTTGGTAAGTAGGAGATATAATGTTAGTTGGAAAGTAGGAGATATAATGCTAGTTGGAAAGTAGGAGATATAATGCTAGTTGGTAAGTAGGAGATATGATGCTAGTTGGTAAGTAGGAGATATAATGTTAGTTGGTAAGTAGGAGATATAATGCTAGTTGGTAAGTAGGAGATATAATTCTACTTGGTAAGTAGGAGATATAATGTTAGTTGGTAAGTAGGAGATATAATGTTAGTTGGTAAGTGGAGGTATAATGTTAGTTGGTAAGTAGGATGGTGAAATACTGGCACATCAGTTTCTAATTCCAGTCATTTTCACCTTGCATGTAATAATTCCATTCTTTAATTCCAAGACCAGGGGCTGAGGTGAATTAGGTAGTTTAGGTAGTAAATCACATCAACCTGTAAAGATGAGTTCATGTCTGACTTTGTACAATAGCAAGAAATGACAATACACTTGACTTATAACTTCTGTGATAAAGTTCACTGGTTATTTGCCAAAGGTCATTGGTTCTCTCTAGAGCATTATAAGTCAATAAATCTGGTCACCACAGTATAGCGGAAAAGTTGCTGATAGTGGTGTTAAGCCCTATTCAAACAAACAAAATCTTGACAAATCAGTTGTGTGTCACCTCTAAGGTATGAGTTACGGGTGAATACGAACACAGTGGTGTGCCATGACCTTTTATGATGAAGGTTATCAGATACTTGCAGAAGGTTGATAGTTGCCTCCAGTTAATTCAGTTTCATCCACCAAATAAACTGGTTTCCAAAAATTGTATAAAGTGGCATGAAACCATATTGAAACAGACATAACATTTCATGTAGATTGCATGTAGCTTTTAAGGTGCATACACACAAAATGATTTTTTAACACAGTGTTTGAACAAATGTAGGATATTAAAGTTGAAGCAAAGGTAGTAAAAGATTTAGAGGTGACCTTCCATGAAAAATTCTGCAAAACAGTTAAAATGTGAACGTTCATGTAATAAAAACCATAATTAAGTATAATGTACTTTTCAGGTCTGTTTGATATCCACAAAGCTGGCAAGACACCATATACTTGTGGTGAAATTAATGACAAACACGGCCTTCAGCTCCTTGAAGCTTTCCAGTATGCCATTGAGTATGTTAATGATGGTAAAGGAATCTTTGCAAACATTCTAGATGGTGTCACACTCGGCTATGTTACGCTGGATGTGTGTCAGAGTCCAACTAGAGCAGGTAATCTGGTGGCAAACATTCACAGCCGTAATCTTGAACTGAAAAATGGTGATACCGTAATAAACCCATCACAGTTTGATTTGTATGTTGGGCCTATGGACAGTGAGACTTCAATCAGGGTAGCAGATGTGTTAAATGCTTTAGGAATTCCACAGATCAGTTACGGTGCAACATCGCTGGAATTGAGAGATTCACTGAAATACCGATACTTTCTGAGAACTGTCCCAGCAGATGACAAGCAAGCACGGGCAATAATTTCATACTTGAAAATGTTCAAATTGCACAATGTTCAAGTTATCCACACTTTCAACAGTGTAGGTGATTTTGGACGAGAGGAATTTAGTCGTTTGGCATACCTTAATCGCATATGTATTTCACAAAACATTACCATTGGGCAGGATGGTGAAGTGTCAGAGGCAGAGGCTACCTCAGCTTTGAATCAGCTGTTCAATTTCACATCTGCTAAAATTGTGATTCTATTTGTTGATGATCCCATGCCTCTACTGAAAGTCATTGAAAGTTCACAAACTATCAGGAACAATTTTGCTTTTATTGGAACTGATAAGTGGGGACAAGACCCAGAAATGTGGGAAGGACTGAACAATATTATGAGTGAAAGAAAAGCATTAACATTTGATGTGGAAACAGCTGATCTTCCACTATTTGATCAGTACTTAGAATATAAGACTCCACTCACATATACTAGTAATCCCTGGTTTAAAGATTACTATGAATATGTTTATGGGTGTTCTGTAGATGGAACCAACGGTAAAACACCTTGTCCAACCAAACTGAATGGAATACCACGAGCTCCAAACTACATCCAAGATCCATATGTCTTGTATGTGGTTAATGCTGTTTTCTCAGCTGCCCTCGGTGCCCATGATGCTTTACAACGTTCTTGCAGATCTGGTTATAACGGTGTCTGTAATATCTTTGTTACAAGTGGACAGAAAAGACAGTTGATTTTGGATGGTGCTAAGAAAGCCACCTTTCAAGATGCCACAAAGCAACCATTTTACTTCACAGCAGGAGGAGAGAGTGATAGAGGGTACCATATCTGGGAACCAATACCTCAGGGTCAGACATATGTTTTAGAAGATGTAAGTTTGTTTAAAACATTTATTACAATGAAAGATAGTGATTAGTTTTTGTTATTGTTTACTATATACTGGTTAAAACATACAAATCAAATATTTCACAGGAAATTAATATAGAGAATGGGAAGAATAACTTCACTTTACTTTTGGTATTTAGCAATCATTTCATCAAATGAATTACTTACCTTAACTCATTGATGATTAACAAGTTTTACTGAAAAAATTGCATTGCTGTTCCAACTGACCTTGCATGATGTTTAGATTTTAAACATATTTCTGCTGTTTTAAATATTTATCCTATGAAATCAGGGTTCGACAATAATTTTTTTTTCAACTTGTCCCTTCGGACAAGTAGTTTCCAAAACTTACTTGTCCGTATGGAAAAGCTACTTGTCCGAAAAAAAAAAAAAATTTTTAAACTGAGAGTCAGAGACTAGAGATTTTTAAAGCCTTATATTTAACTTGATATGGTCAATTTCCCATTGACCAGTGTACAAAGAAAAATGACTAGAAAAATTAAACTCAAAAACAATGGAATTTTCAGTTCAGGTTGAAGATGTGAAAAATTGAATGTTTGAATCATCATTTGATTCAGACATAGCTTCCTCAACTCTATGTTCATTGGGATTATATCCTGGTCAGTGTTAAAATATTACCAGCGATGACAGTGTTATTCTTAGTACAATGTAGTAGTCATTAAGCACTTAAGTGATCAAGAAATTAATGATTGTTTCCCAGGTTAGAGGCGGTATCAGTCGACAAACATAGATAACATACGTTTCTTTCCCCTCGCTTCGAGTTAAGAACATAAATTTTCACTGATGCCGCGATCTGAAAGTCATTCAATAGATCACAATTTAAACATTCTGTATTGGACTTTTTCATGGAGATTATGTTTGGCATATTTTTCATTCTGTACTTGTCCCTTCGGACAACTGGTCAGGTAAAGTAACTTGTCTGACGAATTGTTAGGCTGGTACCGGACAATCGGAAAAATGTTATTGTTGAGCCTTGGAAATATACACAAAACATTTTGAAAGTTACATGTACATGGTCTTATACTAATCAAAGGAAATATCCTCAGTCTCTGAAAAGATTTATTGTGAGAGAACACAGCATTGTTTCTTTGCATAAATCAATGAATCTGTACTTCATTGAACACTGATTTTTTTTCATAACTTACATTAGTTGAAGCTATATTTTTGTCAGTCTACAGACTTTGGTAAAAGATTTGGTCCTGATTTTTCAGACACTGTTTAATTTGCAGACATACAATTTCATTGGTATATTTATTTAGAGGAAATTACAATTATTTTGTAAAAAGTACACGTAGGTTAGCATGAACATCATTTCAAGTTTTACAGACTTTGTTTAATGCCTAGACAGTCTTCATTTGACGCCTTGTTATTTAGATTTTGGCATTGCTGTTTCAGGTTGGAAGTTACAATGACACCCATTACTTAAAAGTTGATGCTACACATGACCTGATGTGGACTTCTCCTTGTGATGCATCTGGTACATGCAAATGTGTCTTCCCAGATTACCAGCCATCAAGATACATGTTGAAGGACTCACCAAACGACCTTAACCTTGTTTACATCTCCGATATCCATGCTGCTGACCCTTACAATAAGTTTGCATGTGGACCTATTGATACTGGTTCTAGTTTCCAGAATTTGATGGCGTTTTATTATGCTATGGAACAAGTAAACTTAAACACCGATTCAAGATACCCGTCTTCATTAAAATTAGGAGGAATAGCTCTGGACACATGTTCCTCATCGAGCAGAATTGGACAAGATTTATATAGCTTGCTGAGTGGAGAGGGAATATGTGGAACAGGAAATGAAGGGCAAGTCTTGTCACCTTCCACTATCATTGTTCATCTGGCTAAAAATAGTGCAAATGCAATAGCAACAAGCAGCATTTTATCTCCACTGAAAATGACATCTATGAGTCAGAGTGCTACATCCGTAGAATTGAGTTCCGACCTACATGACTATTTCTTACGAACAGTACCACCTGACAATATCCAGGCTGTTGCCATGGTGAGAGTTATTCAGAGTTTTGGATGGGATTACATGTCTGCTGTTTACACTGACAATGCATATGGCAGAGCAGCAAGGCAAACTCTTTTGGAAACAGCAGAAAAGACTACTCCACGAACCTGTGTGTCACAAGCTATTGCAATGCCTGTTGATGCAACTCTTGAGGATGCAAAAAATATCATAGATGATTTGAATCAGAGAGTTGGTGCAAGGGTTGTTGTCCTGTTTGTAACAGGGGCTCATTCACGACTTCTTCTACAGGCCGCTACAGAGAAACAGCTAACAAGTAGATTTATTTGGCTTGGTAGTGACACCTGGGCTAACAGCGAGACTATTGTCAAGGACTATGAATTTACAGCAGCAGGTGCTATTACCATTCAGATAAATTCACAAGAAATTGAAAATTTCAAAACATATTTGAAATCTTTGACTTTGCAAGACCATAAAGGAATTCCAGACGACTGGTTTGAAGAAATCTATCAGAAACTGCACCAGTGTAGAATTCTCAATAGTGTTGTGAGTCAGTCGTACTCCACTATTTGCACTGGTGATGAACGGATTACAGATGATATGATTCCACAAGATCCATATGTCCTCCATACCATAATATCAGTCTTCATGGTGGCTCAGGGTCTTAGCAGGATTGAGCAGTGCGTTTCATCCTCCCTTAGTCTGTCTGCCTGTCTGTCATTACAGGCCAATAAAAACGACCTGATCTATAACAGTATCAAGGAGGCAGACTATAGAGTCTTACCAAACGATATTACAGAACCTTTCACCTTCCAGTTTACAAATGAGGGCTATGGAGATGTTGGGTACAACATACTGAACTACAGACGAAACCAGGTTACTGCGAAGTTTGAATATGAAAAGGTAAAATTTTAATCATATGTGAGTATCTTGGCTGAAGCTCAGATCAGTTTAAAAGTAATGGAGTATTCAAATCTTTTTGGGGGGTAAATGTAGCACAGTACTATACCAAGTGGAAATAATTTTGTCTAGACATCCTAAAGGACCGACACAAGTTTGCACTGAATAAAAGATTGTGTACCGCTATTATAAAAAATTGAAATATTTGAAGTGGCTTTTCATAAATATAAATAAACATAGAAAAGAAAGATTTTATTGGATGTTAATTTTGCTAGTATAATCACCCATATGCATGTTTAAATTTTAAGTGTGTTCTACGTTTTTTTGGTCTTGTGCTCATTTTCAGTCCCAAGTTTCTTACAGTAGAAATGAATTGAAAGATTTTAACTAAACTGTTTAGAGCAGTTTGTAGAAGTTACTGCTTGGGGTGAATGATATCATTAATACTTCTCTCGTGGATTAATATTTCAGATTGGAACATATCAACAGTCCTTAACGATTGATAGATCGAAATACTATGGTTTTAGTTTTGTGGATTCTCGTACCTTACCAACTTCCAGTTGTCCAGTTGGAGTGGTCTGTAGATGTTTGAATAGTGATGGTACAACAGAAGACATCAAGCGAACCGGTGTGTCTGGAATTTCATATTATCAGCTGGAGAATGGACAATATGTTGATGCCCAGACTGGACAGATTGTGGAGGTGGAAGGAGAGCCTGGTTTAGACGATCGCTTCCGTGATATCTGGGGAATTATTGTCGCTACTTTGGCTGGAATTGGTGTCTTCACTTCTCTTTGTATGTTTATTTACTTGTTGGTTGTTTATCCAAACAAAAGTGGAACTTCTATTTTGGGATACATGTTGGCATTTGGTATCATTCTTCTCTATGCTTTGATTTTCGTCTTCATTGTCCATGCTACTCAAGAACTTTGTGCAATGAGGAAATTCTTACTGGGAGTTTATGCCGAATTATATAAAATCTGAAAACAGGGGTATTTAACAATGTATAGTCAATCACAAAGATCGAAATTCTTACTGGAAGTACTGTCAAAATATATAAAATATGAAAACAAGGATATTTAACAGTTTGGCCAATCACAAAACAAAGCAACATAAAATTTCAGAAAATATGGACATGGATTTAAAAGTACATGAAACAAAATCCCACTTAACACAAAATAAAAACAAAAAAATTAGAGATTCACCTGACCCTGTATCACTCACCTGCAGTTATAAATTTATTTATTATCTGAAACTCAAAAATATGGGTGAGAACCCCCATTCTTTGGCAGGAAAACTGGCAATCCTCGTCAAATAAGGTTGGGGTCGAGTACACCTCACCATAAGCAAGGCTCGAACTCACAACCCCAGTGTTGACACACCGGTGATCAGTTAATAGATATGACTAACTACCTAAACCACCCATCCACCAAGGTCCCTGTTCATGAATGATCATTAGATGTTCCTCAGTCTAACAGGTTTATAATTTTTGTGCCGATTGGAAATCCAAAATTGTTCATGAATGTTCCTTGGATGACCTTCTACCAAATTTGTAATATTCATATCAATTGGAAATCCAGGATGGCTAACACTGTGTGACATAGTTTAACATAGGACTCT
>JAOXYI010095886.1:0-12175 GCA_028566495.1 Lithophaga antillarum | reverse complement strand
CACTCGTGTCCGCGGTCCGGTTTTCCGTATTATAACCTCACACCCCCCCCCCCCCCCGTGGAGAGGGCGTCCCATATTCGCCACCTGGGGACGCACTGGGCAGCTCTGTGGGTTGAGCCCTGGTAACCGTCACCAGTACCCAGCATTTGGTTTGAATATTTATATATCCTGAACATAAATGTATGTTGAAAACGCCAGTGTTAGTCATTTTTGACTGAAATTTTCATTTTAGACTCATTTTGTTAGCAAATTTTTCCTCGGTTTATGCAAGATGTACTAAAAATTGTTCTCTTAAAAGTTTCCATGTATTCATGGAGCAAATTGAAATGAATTTCATATTGATTAGAAATACTTTTTTTGTGGCCAAATAAGATCCTTACCGCACCTACTCCTTTGAAAATGGTGACGTTTTACTTGATGCGTTATCTTTCAATAACAAAGCAGTTGTTTCAGGCAATACTAAAATATCTTCTAGAGTGACAACTTAAAAATCAATATGAAAATTGTAATTACTTGAGGTTTTTTATCTTGTGTCCAATACGACATTACACATTTGTGAATAGTCTACTTTATCAAAAACTAAACGACAATGCACTATTAAGGTTTATGAAAGCATATTTAATATCACAATCACTGCGGGTCTACGATGTTACTTTCATTTCGCATGTTGCTCATAGAATACAATTCGTAAACCTTGAATATGACTCTGAATCCTGAAATAATAAGTTTTGTTTTAGAAAAAGAATGATTCTGTCAGGTCAAATACCATTTCAGCAATTCATAATCAATAGTTTTGTTGTTAAAACAGATCGGAGTGACTGGAGAAACCAAAAAGACATTCTAACTCTCATATTAACAATATACTTCCAAAAAATGGTTCGAATTCACTACATTTCCTATAAGAAGTGGTGATTCATAGCGGAATGCACTGTCTAGACTGAAAAACTTGATTAAGAAATTTTGTTCTCATTTATAAAGATACCAAGGTTTAATCAGTACAGATTCACTTATTTTGTTCTAAAATAAAATGTACCGAAGACAATGAATGCATCATAAGTATGCAAAAAAGCTTTGAAGTACATTAATTCAAATAATTTTGCACCGTAAAATTTAATTTCTCGCATAATGGTAAAAGTTCATCCAATAACTGTGCTGTAAATGATTTCAAAGGATTGGAGCATTTTTACTGCAACAAAAGTGTCTCTGATGTCCCAACAATGTCAAAAATGTGTTAATTGTCGTTTATGGAAAAACATGTCGGATTTCACTTAATTCATGGACGTACAATATGAACGTATCATTATAACACAGGACATGCTTACTTTATCAGAGTACCTGACGTCAATTTGCTCTCTTTATTGGAGTTAACGTTGTTCTCATGTTGTGTTTATTTGACAAAGTTCTCTGTGTTGTCTTATCTCTTGAATTCATAATTTTTATTGTTTTCTACAGAACAATGAAAGAGTAGACCTTTATAATATCGAGATTCCTGAATAGTATTCTAAGATTCATTCCGAACTAAAGCTATCAAATAAACAGAGAAATACTATAATTAATATTCATTTCTGGAACATGCACATAATGTCTTAAACATGAAATAACTAGGGAAAAATCATTGTTATTTATCCAGACACTGCTAATGTTCCGAACAAAATCCTTTTATGAACTACATATGTAATGTCATCAGTAGAAATGAACGCCTTCATAACCAGTATGATGTAACCAGATTAATAGTATTCGAAATTATCTGGAACATAAAAAGTTGTCATAACTGCAATTCCTTTTCATTAAGCTGCCTGACTCATTTTATCTTTCAAAGACACTTAATCCTCAAACGGAATATAAATTTAAAAGTAACAATAGCATTAATACGTATGGGACAATTGGAGATGGTTTATGTCTTTTTTCCCTGATTTCAATACACACTTTTTCATTTATCGTGTATTTTGAAATAGAAAACTTTTCATTTTATTACAAGATGCACAATTAATATACTTAAGATAAAGGGTATATCAATGATGCGTATAGTGCCTACACAAATACAATTTAAATATATCAAACCCGTTATAACATTTGTAGCGATGATGATATATAAAAAAGAAAACATTATATGATAACAACAATCGTTGAAAGTAATAAATGATAAGTTAAAACTCTTTTATTAAAATGAAGAACATCGAACAAAATTGCTCCCACGTCTGAGACATTAACAGAATTGCTTTAATTTCATCATTCCGAACATAGTGCATTATCACTCTAAAGGGATTGTTGCACCCGTCTGATCCGCATTATTACTTACTGATTTGGAAATAAATCTTCAGCTTTTTCATTTCCATTTTACTACAAGTTATCGGCATAAGAGTTGTTTCAGATGACTATTATTCACTAATAGACAAACGGAGTTATATTTTGGTACACATTGTTGCAATATCTCTTACTTTGATATTTTTATAGTTTAACAATTGAGTATTCAGCTGTCCCAGAACTTTCAGGACGGTCACATTGACTAATTGTATGTTTAAATCATAAGTGAACTCTACACTGCTTTACAAGAGTGATTTTTTAAATCAATTCTGAAAGTGTTCTCTTTTTCCATTAGCACCGAAATAATCTCGTTTCTTACTTCCTCAAATTATTCATGATTCTGAATTTTTAAATTAAAGAGCGAAAATTGAGCCCATCAGAGTTATCCTTACCCATAAAGTTTATGCTGTAACATTTTAGTTCTATATAACGCTAATATCTTCTCAAGGCCTTGTTAGGGAGTGTTTAAAATGAATATTCGGATTTGGCGGTTGTTGATTTGTTTCTAAGACGGATATATTTTCGGAGTTGTGAAATTTTCCTCTGTTGTTGTAGGTTTTATCAGGTTTTAATTATTTACCATGTGTAGGTTTGTATTTACTATTTTGGCTTGTCCTGCTTTATTGTATTCATTGTAAGAATAAAGAATCTTTGCTTCAGTGTTGATACATCTTTTTTTTTCGTTTTAGTCCATACTCTGTTGTAAATTATGATTAAGTTATTAAAGTAGATGTAGTACAATGTATACCAAAATTACTCCGAACTCATGAGTCCAAAGAAATTGAAAAATCTCAGTGTACAAATACCTGGCTTTAATAAATGGAAAACAACGTCTGTATAATGGTAATCACTAATTTCTCTGTTTTCAAGTCTTGTTTTGTGTTGCTGAATCTGTAAATCTAGGTTTCGGTACTTCAGCTTCCTCACCTTGCCTTTACCACTAGCAGCATACTGTACAAGTTGAATCTCGTTGACGGCTTGTGTCTTCTTTAGTATTTTTATGATTATGTATAAAATTATGATAAGCTCTGTGTAGCTGGTTACATTTTAATGCTTGTAACTCAATTTCCTCAGCATTATGTTTATTGAAAACCAAACAATTTATAAAGATGCCTGTACAGCTACACAATAAAAAATTTTATCTACTGTGCAGTTTGAATTAATGTAAGAATATATATTTTTCATAATGTTTACTGTGCAAAATAGTAAACTAATGTGACCATACTGTTTCCACATCTAATGAAAGTAATGAATGGTAAGAAAATGATTTCCTAAACATCAGACACTTTAGGGACACAATGTCTTGAAACAAATGGATTTTACAAGGTAGAGAATTGATTCCAACGGTTATTGAGACTGATTTAGACAAAGTCAAGACATATTCAGACTGGTTGAGACACAGTCGAGACAGATTCATACTTTCCAGACTAGTTGAGACAGGGTCAAGACAGTTTCAGAATTCCCAGACCGATTTAAACAGGGTCAAAGACAGTTTCAGACTTTCAAGACTGGTTAGCACAGGAATGAGTCTGGAGTCAGACTATTTCAGACATGTTCAGACTTTTGTCAAACTTATTCAAACTTTTAAGTACAATCGAGATTCTAGTTAAGAAAAATTAAGAAAATTTCAGACAAAATCAGATAGGCCGAGCAAAAGTTAATACAATCTAGAACAAATGCTGGCCTTTTCGAGCGTTCGCTGTTTTTTAGTGCTATTATCTTGTTGCTGTCACCATTTTCTAAGATGATGAAGTTTTCTGCCTGCAGTGGTATATGTCTCCACTTTCCTTGTAAGTCGATGATGTCACGGATGTTTGGTAGTGGTGGCAGTTCAGTATATTATTTTTTATATAAAGTGATGGATTCAAATGTTGTTATCTTCTCAGCTGTTGCGCGGGTCGCATCGTTCCATTCTGTATCTCTGAATTGTATGATTTCATCCTCGTATATGAACGACAGAATTTCCAGAACCTCGGTGGCTTTCCTCTTGAGTGTGCCAGGAATTTCTTTGCATTGATGTTAGATCATACTTGTGGATGGTTTTAGTTTTTTGGAAAGCTGGTAAGAATGTTGTCATTGGTGTTGACATTACCAGGGTCGTCTTTCTCAGGACAATTCCAGTAAGTGAGTTCTGCTACACCATTGTGCATACGGGTCTTTACAACCGTTGACTTCTAGATAGTGACCACGAGCATGTGGAATCAAATCTACTCTTATTTGTACGCAAAATATGCTGCCTGTGTTTATAGATAAAAAGCTTGGTATAGTTAACTAAAAGAGAAGTGTTCGCTTTGATAAGTAAGATTAATGAGTAAAATTAAACATAACTGTAATATAATAAGCTTGTAATTGATAAATAAAATGTTGCTACCAACAGCTTGGACAGTATATTTGCTGACATATTTATACATGTAGATAATTAAATGAAGCAAACGAACTACTAATACATTTGAACAATGAAGATAAGCTCTGTAACTTGCAAATTCATGTGAAAATTCTACACATTTTTAACCAAAACCAACTATAAAAAATAAATTTGTAGAATTATATCAAAATATTATATTAAATGCACATAATTGTCATAAAAATTCTTTCTTATACACTGCTTCTTCAGCTGTTGAAACAAATTATCGAAGATTTTCATTCATGAAACACCTAATTAGTACATAATTAACATCTACCTAAGCTTAATTAGAAAGTCGGATAAGTGAGAATACTGTTTTTTTTCTTCAAAAGTTGGATAAAAGAGAAGATCATTATTCCGTTGGTTTTCGGTTGGACTTTTTTTGTTTTTTTTAAAGGGGGTGGGGTATGGGGCAAATTCTTTAGTGTGTAAAATTACGAAAATAATGCACATATTTTATATGGGATACACTTTTGTTAAGAAAGATAACATGAACCCCCCTCCTTTTAGACAGTCGCGGATCTGTTCCTAAAAATTTTTTTTCAGCCGTGAAATAACTGAGAACAGCTCTAGAACTTGTTTTTGAAGACTGCGCGAGAGAATTTCACAATAGAAGAATGCTTGTTTTTTCTCTCTAATATTAATATAATTGCTGATTTTTTTGTTCAGATATGTATATATTATCTGGCTTTCTTCATATTGATATCGTCAAATATCAGCCGTGAGCCAAAATATGAAGCTTTGCTGAGTGACTGAGCGCTAGCTAACGAGCCAACAAGCTTCATATTCCACCGAGCGGCTGATATTTAATAATATCAATATAGTAAGAATGGCAGATAATATTTTTATTGCATTTAAAATCTTTAAAATTAAGGTTTTTATACATGAATTTGTTGCGGCGCAAATTACACGGGACTTTGATAAGTTCGGGTCAAGCATTATGATGTCATACTGCCGTGATATGACTTTTTAAAGTCAGCAAAGCTGCTTGAGATAAGCATAGGGAAATGCGATAAGCTACAGTATTTTCAAGATAATATGTTTACATGTACAAGAATAAGGATATTCTATTAAAAAGTACTATACAAAGAGCTGTATCATATTACAAATCCTATTGTGAACGAACATTCTTGAAGTTCTAAATACAAGTTTTGTGATAGTACCAAGAAATTTATTAATCTGTTAGGAAGGTTACATATTTTCCTTCAACTTTATTTTTTGTTCCTTGTTCTGAAAGGTCGTTGTTCAACACATTTTGAGATTACATGTAAGTTTTTTCTCCTTTCAGTCTAAGTATATGTATAGAACCTTCACCTATCTTAATCTACATCTTGATTTAAGATCAGTTAGATAAAAAAAAAAACCAAAAAAAAAAAAAAACCAAGAAAACATTTGCATCAATTTGCATTTTAATAATTATTTTCTAGTGTGATACGTTTGTTAACGCAAAAAGGACCTAGAACAACATCTATTTTTCAATGATTTCCCGCCTCAGTTGCCACCCATTCTATTGTTGAAGCAATGAATAACAACGTCGAGACACTGCGCGGCAGTGATCTACTTCAGCTTCACCTTAACGTGCCCTACGTAAAACGTAAGAACAGAAAAAAGCCGCTTAAAGTGATTTTGTATTTTAATGGCCATAGTCATTCACCAGACTCCTCAGCCGTTACCGTTACTTTAGAATCCAAAGGAAAGTCGTATCCACCTTATTAAATATTTCTTTTTTAATAGACAGAATGATGCGTTTTAAATGACCACTTCACCGTCCTATAGTAAAATATCGGAAACAAGATAGCTCGACACTTTTCTTTTTACCTGTCAAAATAAAAAAAAATTAAAAAAAAGAATGTTGCTACTCGCTTCTCAATAAAAATTCTGAATCTGCCCCTAATGGGGTTCTATTCACCGTGTATGCAAATTGACGGAGAAAATGGAGCCACACTTAAAGTGACTTTGTATTTTAATGGACATAGTCATTAACTAAAGTCAAATGTTTTTCATTTGCCTTTATTTACAAGAAGGAAAATCGGTTTCTATTCTAGAGGATTATTATAGAAATAGAGAATGAACAAATGAAACACGAGATTAAATAGCAAGTAAAAGCGAATTAAACACTTGCAGAAACTTTATTTTATTTCAAGCACCTTTTCTGTTCTGTAGCTCAAATCAAATACATGTAATGCCCCAGTTTTAAAAGCAAAGTCAAACTTTCTAATTAGGTCATCTATCAGTAAACGTTTAAGTACATACATATATGCTACATTTCTCCATTTGGCAGTGTGAGACCCATCAGTTGCAATTAAGACAAGCTGTAAGAAATTTAAATAAAATAATGAATTTCTAGCACGTATAACCTAACATTACATGTACCTATTAGATCATATTCTCAGATCTTATCAGACGTATCAGACAAATCAAATTAGGTACTGTATGTCTGTCAAATTTCATAGTGTAGCTTTTTATGATGCGTTGTGTCATTTATATTCCCAGTAGAAGTAGTGTTGTGATCAACTACTTGAGGAATTATAAATAAAAAATAACAGGAACAGCAAATGGCAGTCTTTAAATATTAAAAAAAGAACTTCTGCTTTAAGGCAATGTATCAGTATTTTGTCAAAATAAGATTTAGTTGGCATATACATTAATCTGAAAATTACGACATGTAAATTTTGAACATGGTTCTCAATTTTGAAATATAATAAATTATAATCCAATGAAAATTTTTAATTTAATTACATTTCTGAGATTTTGTCATTGTGGTCGTTGCTTACTGCCTTGTAATTTTGGATTTTTTAAATCCACACAGTTGAGCAGGATATAGATGAGACATTCGAATTATAGTAAGATTTAAAAGAGTTCTTCCTTGAAAAGAAAAGATTTCCCACATCCATTCCTTCCTAGGCAACCTCAGTAAGTAGACTCGTTTTATTGTATCCATTCAAGGAAGTTTTCTCTAAAGTGCACTGTAAAGTTCAATGATCCTGCTATTACCCTCTTAGATAGTAGGAACTTAGCTATGAGCCTTTAACAGCCCTTCTGTTACCCTTTTACATTGTAGCTATTATGTACTTAGCTATGACCAATTACCTTCTTAGGTAGTAGGCACATATTTTGCTTTTATCCTCTTAAGTAGTAGCTACTCAGTAGAAGCATTCACTGACCCTATTATAATCATCTTACCTGGTAAGCACTCAGCTAAGAACATTCCCTTACCTAGCTGTTGTTTTTTTTTCCCGTGTATTATATGTTATATTTCTATGAAGCTACGATGCCCTTATGTTGAGAAGATCGCTGCAAGTTTCACTGTGTGTTTTCTTGTTTTACCTTTGACTAATTTTGTATCAGAAGGGGAGGTTTGGGATTCAATTTAACCAAGTCACACTGTTGTGCTCGTCCCAATTTAGTTGTCTTGGTTTTTTAAACTGTTTAAGGATTGAAATGATAAATTGGCGGAAAGTGGGATTCTTTTTGTTCTGATTGATTTAGCTGGCGACTTTCTGTTTGTCTTTTCATTCTAAAGTTCGTTTTTAATTATGAAACATGGATTTTGTGAGTTGATAGCTGTTTGAATAATCAGAATCGGATTTTTATTAATTCTTAATAGTTAACAAGTTAACACAATGAATCGATGAGTTTGAAAGTGGTTGATAATCAAAATATATAATAGGGATACAATTTAGTTTTGTGGTTAAAACGCACATTTTTTTTGCTTTTTGTTTTGAGAAATGGTCTTTATGAAATGATAACTTGATGATAACCATTGGATAGTAATATTTTACAGTAAATAAATACATGACGGGGATTAGTTTGAAGAATTTCTACATAACTTGTTTCTAACAAGAAAATTTATTTACACAAATCAATGTATTTTAATAGTACTTTTAATTTTCAGGTATTGCCAGCAAATAGCAAAACGTGATATTAATTAGCATGCACTCTATTTATGGTCATGTAGGTGATTACAGTCACGAAATATTTTAAATATAACATATTGTTTTATTTCCCTTGGTTTACATGCGCAGAAATATGAACGTCAAACCTTGAAAGTTCTCAAAGTATTAGTTGTAGAATCCGTATGCTTCAATTTCTGTAAATTAATCAATTTATGTTCCTTTCTTTTTTCTAGGCTGTTTGTTTGTTTTGTTGTTTGTTTACTTATTAGGTTTGTCTATATTGGGTTTGAAACACCTTAAGAAGTGTTGCCTAGCTTTACTGGAGGATGAAGCCGGAATGACAGACTTCTGCAAGTAACTAATTCGAGAAACCCCGGCGGATATTTATACAAATGTTACGTTCTGATATATTTATTTCATTCGGTTCGCCATTATAAAAAAATTCAGTATTTTTCTGATGGTAATATATCAAGATCACCGTGCACTGATAATGATTCACCTACAGAATCATTTTCCTTGAAAAAAAGTGAGACGTCAGTGTCCTCAGACGATGCACTTAGTATGTTTCTGTTACATAAAGATACTTATATGAGTAATAACTATTGGCTAAATGTTATTTTAATAAATCAGAGAATCCTTAATTGAACGTCGTCAGGAAAATTGACTTATTCAGACGCCTTAAAAATCAGCATGTATCGAAAAGCCATAGCGCGAGAAGGATAAAAGTAATTTGTTAAAATTCATTGACAAATTCTTAGTGCAAATTAAACGTATCATTAAATATATGCATAAAATAAAACTCTTTTATGTATCATGAATTAATGGCCATCAAACAAATAATGAGAAATATGAATTCTACAAAAACCAGACGACAATGAGCAAGTTAATGCAACAGAAACACAATACAGTGAGTTCAATTCTGTAACAATAATCGAAATATCGCACTTTCGCAAAATCTTTAATAATTAAAAACTGCACCGTAGGATAAGTTCTGGCAGTCATTAAACATGTTTGGGTTGAGTTGGTCCTTGAATAATGTAATGATGTACGGAAAAATGTCGACTTTTAATTAGACGTTAAGTTGGTTGTGTCCAGCTTTGCAAGGGCTACTGTCGTAGAAAAAACTTCAAAATGGTGGCGTCTGTACCTTCTAAATTGTTAAGTTACCTTTCATAAACTGAACTCTTACTCTTGTAAATTAATGGTTGCGGTCAATTTTTAAAAATAGACTTAATAAACAATGTATAATAAGTCTATGTTTAAAACACCTTTCTAGAGTGACAACCATAAAAATGAAAGTCAAAATAGTCATAACAACAACGAAGTAATTAAGATTTTAGAAAGGCTATTTAATGTCACATCCACAGCTTACGAACTATATTCCATTCCCCCGAGACTCGAAAGCCAGGAATACGACACTATATACCCTATCTAAACTTGAGTAACGTATAATTAGAAAAGAATAATTAATACCATTTTAACAAATTATTCTGTTGTATCATGTTAATATTTTAGCGTTGAAAAAAGACGGCGAATTTAAGTCTCACAACAGCAACATACAAATAAATAAATAAATAAATAAATAAAAATAAAAAAAGATTCGAACTCACATTTCGACAGTAGTGATTTGTAGAAATTAAACCGAAAGACTTGATTTTAGAACTGCTTCTTCAAAAATGTAGCGTGCTAGACTTGATTAAATTCAGCATATGTGTTAAATTTGTTAAATGTCTCCTCCAACAGACAACCAGAATACTATTGGGAACAAACTTCACAGCTCTCCTAACCGACTTGCTTCTGTAATAATTTGAAATATCACATTCCATTGTATATATGATGAGTACTGTTAATTTATAATATTAGACCTGGTGACTGTTATATCAACAGACACCGCTAGTTTTGTTTTATATTTGGTTTTGTTTCTAGACGAAGATCACAGGGGAAACTTGGATACTTAAATGTATAACATGGTGATTTAGACTTTAATTACTAAAATTTTGCCTTTTTAGTCGCAAAATTCCAGCATCCTATGTTTACGGGTTGTATCTTTCAATTCTCACACACTATCCGAAGGCAAATTCCAATTACTCAAACTTAATATTTGAAGATTTTTGTTGTCGCTCAAGCAACTACACCAGGATTATCTTAAGTCCAGACATTAGTCTATCCTTAAGATATTTTACAGACTTCACTACGAATTGGCGATACATATGGGATTTCCGTGACCCAGCTTGTTTAGGAAATGTTTGGTCCTAAATTTAGTATTTGACTTAATATCATGGAAATACTATATAGGAACATGACAAGGCATGGAATGCTCACTCTTCCGGAGCAACTGATGTTACTGTCTTTTATGGGACTTCATGTTTTCTCCTCGTATTGAATTTGTAACTCCATAATCTGTGTTTTCTTGTCTTCTAAATTTATGTTGGTTTTTTTTTATCTCGTAACAACTAATAATTTCACTGCCTTTTATTATCACCAGATCAGTGCAATATCGAATCTTTAAAGATATACTCATGACTCAACTTACCTAAATGGAGATTCTTGAACATGATTTTTATGAAAAGATAGAATCAGAGTTTAATAAAGTGCCTGAGTTCGGTGATAAAAGTTTACTGACCGTAACAGTAATTATTATTATCAAAGAATTTCAAACAGCACATAACGAGGCAAGATGATCATTTCGGTTGATCATTTGTCCAGACGCAGCTAATGTTTCGAACAAAACAGACAGCTACTTCAGTGAATTAATGTCATCCATAGAAATAAACGGCTTCATAACGAGGTGTAATGTAACCAGATTAACAGTTACCAAACTTATCTGGAAACTGTAATGTTGTCATAATTACAGTTGTCTTGTTATTAAACTGTCTGACTCATTTTTTGTCTTTCAGCAACATTTATTCATCAAACGCAACATATATTTACAAGTAACAGTTGCTTTAATACATATGTAACAGTGAAAGATGCAAAGTGTTGTAAGTGGTGTAACTGCTAATTTTAATTACACTTCATTCATTACACTAGCACGCCGGCATATGACGTCTACTTTCACAACTGACCCACTACTGCAGAGCTTGTGTCAACTATCGCGACTTTCTAGATGGGAGGTTGTTACTCTCCCAAGAGCTATTCAGTCAAGGTTACATCAAGCCCAAAGTAATGTCATCAATTTTATTGTTCCCATCACGAGTAGAGTTGGTTGACCATCATACAGTATCCGCATGACAGATGATTATGAACATGCTTCTAATGTAGTAGTCATAACCCGTTCTCCTTACCTGATATGCGACTGTTACTGGCTTTGTACACTGAGAAATATAACGGATGCCACATGTAGAGAAGGACACACTTAAATGAATCTATCACACTGGAAACACTTCTATAACCAGCTGAGGCATCAAAATTCAGTATAGATCAAACAATTCTTATTGGCGACCATAAACTTTTTTGAAGAGATTATTGATTGATTGATTGATGGTTGTTTAACGTCCAGCGAGCAATATTTCAGCTATATTCAGGACGAGAACAAATTAATCAATACTCAATAAGTAAACGGGGAATGGGA